>JBBPLD010000042.1:0-141401 GCA_038089555.1 Chalciporus chontae | reverse complement strand
GGCTGAGGTCAGTACTTACTTTCTTTACTTACTTTGTGTTACTCACTGTACTACCTAGTATCGTTAGGTGAATATAGTCGTTTCCGCCTCTCTTAGGCATCGGCTGAGTATCGTTAGTCTTTAATAGCGACAAGGAAGATTGTATAGGGCATCGTTTCGACGAGTTTCGGGTGTGTCAGGAATCACGAAAAAAAATCACCGACCGGTTATTATCAGACGGGGAGCTAATTTGAATTATTCACTGCTCCGAGTGTCACGTCGGCCTATCCAGTGGCTCGACATAGCTGGCCGAGCGGCTCAGGAGTCAGGAGGCTCACCAGCCACGTGGCATTTTTAAAACAATGTCATTCGCAAAAAATCGCCATGGGATCGACGGGTCTACCCGGGTAAGAGCCTATCATCAACCCCCTTGCCCGGACCCACCCACGTTCACGACCCCCTGGATACCCGTACCCAGAATAACCCGACCCACCATCTGCCCGCAGGTTGACCACCACGGGTAACCCGGGCACCCTCTACCCATCGTAGACCCTAATCTGTCTTGTCCGATGGAGAGACACAATATCAGGTGCTACTGATGGTGCGCCAATGGGGACAGTGAGGGGAATAGTCACATCAACAGCTGAGACCTAGAACGGTGGGAGTAAGGCAAGGTGGCAGCACTGCTTGATACAATCCTGACATCAGAGCTCGGCAGAGGAAAGGAACTCGACCAACGAAAATTCCTGACGGTCAGAGGGAGAATTGTGCTGTTCGTGGGTTTAAGAAGTACTCCCATGACTCCTTGGTATCACATACTTATGGTCACATTGCTTGGCAGTCGAGTGAAAAAGTCAGCGACCAGCCATGATAGTACGCACCAACTCCGTTTGTACAAAATGCCTGCAATGTGATAGGAAGATTACGTCGAACTGCGAGACTCATGGATATTAATGATCCTGCAGAACTGAATTTTATGTCTCAGCCTAAGTATATCCTTCTGTGAGGAAAATGTGCAGGGAATGTGTGAGGAAGCAACGAGTGATAGGACATTATGACCACTGTGATGAATACCATGCATTAAGCCAAACCTCTACAAGTGGTATAACATCTCTGCAATGGTGATCTATACTATTAGTGCAAGAGATCAATGGTGTAACAGTCACCAACGGTCTCTACCATTACTATGATTATCGTGTCCGCCACCCCCATAGCGCGAGCCTCCGCCTCCACCGCGACCACGGCCGCCGCCATAACGGCCTATATTCACGAATCAGCAATATGAGGACAGTCGTACTTCCCTGTACTCACTTCGACCACCCCCTCCACTGTACATTGCCATCTCCTCCAGTTGAGGAGGGACATGAGCCTTGGCCTCTCTCAGTATGCTTATCAGCTCCCGAGCTGACTTCGAATTGTCAGTGGTGAAGTACGTGTAAGATGTACCCTTCATTCCTGCACGCTACGGAGAGGTTGAGTTATGAAGAAATAAATGGAACTGGAATGGACCTTACCCCTGTACGACCAATGCGGTGGATATAATCTTCACAATTGTTGGGGAAGTCATAGTTCTGCAGAAGGATAGATCGGTCAGTCAGCTTCGCACGGACACAAGATGAGATGAACTCACAATGACATATCCAACATCCTTGACATCTTTACAGGCCAAGGGGGTTGAACATTGATGAGAAGGTAGCAAGCAGGCGGCGGGAAATAATCCAAGAAACACATGAAGCATACACATGATCAATAACTACACAAAGGAGCAGAGACAAGCGCTTCTGCAGACAGGACAAAGCGCCACGTCAGGACGACTCCGTCGGTAACCCTGTCGGAGCGCTTGGTGAAAGGAAAGAAACGCACCTAAACCACGCGAAGCGACATCTGTGGCGATCAAAATCGGGGAACGACCTGCTTTGAATTCCCCAAGAACCCAATCACGTTCACGTCTAAGTAAACATAAGTTTGAGTCTCATCCACGAAGCAATCGCAGCGTACTGTTCTTTATCCCCATGGATGGCGAGAGCAGGCCAACCATCCTGTCGCAAATACTTTGTAATGTCGTCGGCAACTCGTTTGGTCCCAACGAAGATCAAGACTTTTGCGTTCTCGGAACTGATTTGATCGAGATGCTTGATCAATCTCGCTCGCTTTTCAAAGTCGCTGCAGACGTCGACAATCTGTTGAATATTATGATTGGCGGTGAGCTCCATAGAACCGATGTTAACTTGGATCATATCCTTCAAGAAGTCCTGCACAAACGAATGTATGAGCGAGGGAGAGACAGACACCACAAAAGTAGAGCGCACGTTCGCCAGCTTCTGCACATCTTTTGGCCATGTTGCACTGAACATCAAGGTTTGCCGATCTGGACGGATTTGGGACACGATCTTTCTTATCTGAGGCTCGAAACCCATATCAAGCATACGATCCGCCTCGTCCATGACCAGATAAGTGACCCGGCGAAGATTCGTCTTTTGCGACTCGAGCATGTCAATAAGTCGACCTGGGGTTGCGATGACGACCTCCACCCCACGTTGCAAGTCACGAATCTGTGGACCCTTGGGTGCACCACCGTAAATTGCCGTGTTACGAATGCGTGAACTCGTTCTGTAGGGCGTTGAGGCGCGACAAGAAAGTATGGCTATTCGACTCACCCGAACTTGGTGCATTCTTGCTGGATTTGAACAGCAAGCTCGCGCGTGGGGACAAGGACAAGAGCTATAGGACCATCTCCAGGTGCCAAAAGTGGTTGACTGTCACATAGATGAGCGAGAGTCGACGGGGAGTATACCATACTTACGCATTAATATGGAGCATGGCTGGGAGGGCAAAGGAAATCGTTTTTCCACTTCCTGTCTGCGCAATTGCAACCACGTCTCTACCGCTCAGGGCCATGGGCCATGCTTGGCATTGGATTGGCGTCGGCGAACTAAAACCTTGGGCATGAATAGCTGACATGATGTATTCTGGGAAGCCCGCTTCGTCGAACGATCGAACTGGTCGTGGTACACCACGCCCTTGGATCTTGAAAGAGCATGAAAAATAGGTACACGGAGATGCTCTGCGAGCTCACCTTGATCTCTTTGCTACGCCTGAATTCTTCGACCTCTCGGTCGCTCAGACCCAAGATACGCTTATCTTCGACGTAGAAATTTTTCTCGAAAAGCTCGAGTTTCTGGGTTGACCAGTCGATGGAGCGTAACCCCCCACCGAGGTTGCTCATTTTATCATCGTGTCCTCCCCAGTTCCCACCACCATGGCTGCCACCATAGCCGCCGCCATAACCGCCACCATAACCGCCACCATAACCGCCACCGTATCCGTTGCCGTTGCTGTGACTCTAGAGGGATGTTAGAAGAAGTATCGCGCAGCCGGATGTTCACAACGCACCATTGCTCCAAGTGTCTAAAAGGTGAGCACGACTGAAGGTGCAGAGACAAGGGGAGGCTGACAGAGCCACCTGAAAGAAAAAACGGTCGCCAAACTCAGGCAAACAAGGATGTATTACGTGAGCATTGTTTAAATTACAGAAATGCCAAGTACATTGACAAGTTATCGACTACACATGATAGCATGAACAGAAGAACGTTCAATGGTCACAAGAAATACCAGGAGTCATTTATGTAAAGAGCGGAAAGCAGAGTGAAAGAAAGGAAGGGAATTTAGGTAGAGTCACAGCCAAAAGGAATGACAGCTGCGAGGTCTGTCCGACTCCGACTCTGTCGTCCTCTGCAATGCGATGGTGCAACTCCAGCCGCGCTCTGGAAGGGCTCCCCAGCAACTCTAGTTCGCATCCGGTGAGTCCGTTACGCTTTGATGGCCTGGACGTGACCGCAATCGTAAGTCCGCGCGTACTCGACTGACTCCGGAGGTTCGGTTTGATGCAGCGTCCACGACGACGCGGTGGGTTCGTTGTCGGCGGGAAATTGGTGGTAATAATAGCCGAGGTGAGTGCTGGACCAACTTTCGCGTGTAGTGCAGGTTCTGATGTACTTACTTGTTAGTCAGTGGCTTCGTTTCGACTCGTCTTGAGTCGCGATCGCAGTCGCTCGTTGCACCATTCGTGCCGTTGCATTCACTGCTCTTGTGTTCTCCCTGAGACATCGCTTGCTTGACTTCGTCGTCCTTCATCCCGACTTGACATGTTTGGCGAGTCGCCTTCGTCGCCCTCTCCATCTTCTTGTCGTTCTGGGTCGACCTGGTGAGCTCTCGTTGCGACCATATTGTTACATGGCTCCGTTCGTATGTCGAGGTGATCACAGCATGCGTTCAACTCTTCTTCATCCTCGCGCTCACTTGCTCGCAGTGGCGGGGGATGGTCTGATTGTGGTCTAGGTATGTATTCTTCGCTCGTCGTGTTGTGCTGCCCATTTTCTGCGACTCTCGAGGTCGATCGCTCGACCGACCTCGACAACATTTTCTCCCTGACCAGTTTGGATACCCTTTCGCATTTCTGCATCGCTCTCAGTTCGCCCACGACAATTCCAGCTCGTTTACGGTTCATCTCGCCGCTGGTTCGACTTGCATGCCCTCTGGATCGCTCAACGCGACTGTTTCGATTCTTTAGTTGCAGTCTGCATCGATGCAGCTACTTGTTTCGCTCCCCTCGACGCTGCGCCCATCGATCTCCACCCATGCATCCTCTGGTTCTTCGTCTGGCTCTGGGGCCTCGTCTGGTTGTCTGCCTTCGTGGCTGGGCACGTCCTCAGCATTTTTCGATGTGTTTCGCTTGCCGGGCAGTTTCTGTCGACTTTGTCTGGTGGCTTGGTGTGGATCTCTGGTGGGTACATATCATCGACCACCTCGCTGATGATCTCAGCATCATTGTCCGAAATGCTCAGCTCATCTAAGACCTCCTCCACCTCACCGACTCGATCCTCTGATTCTCCAACATCGTCTTGGGGCTTTGACCGCCTGCGTGGGTTACTGGGCATGTACGACCATTGTAATTATCATTGTCGTGGTCGTCGGCACTATTGGGTACTCTCGATGCGTTGTCTTCGCGTGTGATGAGCTTGATGCTCTCGCTGCTTGACCTCCCCCCCTCCCGAGTGACTTGCTCTCAGGGTCATTTGGTGCCACAGCAGGCCATCAATGTACAATGTAACTTTAATTGCCAAACACCATTCAGAACAATGCAGGATTTCATTGTGCCAAGCAAGTGCCAAGCCCTAGAAACCTCAACCGGAATGAATGCGACAAGTTTTGCACTGATTACTTACAATGCGTAGGCAATGCATATCCAAGTTACATAGCAAGCTCGAACTCAATGGCACACAGCCTGAGAAAACCGTTCTATTTGTTATTATGTAATACAAGAGTTCAATTCCTTGGCACTAACCAACCCTCCAGGCTCTCCAGGCTCAGGTTCGCTTTTGACGACGAATACATGCCTCCTCGCGTCTTCTTTGATATTTCCATTGGACCAGATCCCGCGGGAAGGTACGACGCTTCCACTACACTAAATAGCGCATAGTACCTAGCTCAACTCGTACTGCGACAGAATCGTGTTCGAACTCTTCACCGACACTGCCCCAAAGACTGCAGAAAAGTAGGTTCCTCACAATTGTCAAAATTAATGCGATTAAGAATTGGAGCTTAAACTTAAGCCTACAGTTTTCGAGCATTATGCACAGGGGAAAAGGGACTATCTGTTGTCTCTGAGCGTCCACTTTATTACAAAAACAGTATCTTCCATAGATCTATCAATGATTTCATGATGCAAGGGGGAGGTTCGTCTTTAACTAGTGTCCATCCCTCTTCATGCTACCATCTCCGACAGACTTTACGAAGCACAACGGCACCGGAGGAGAATCCATTTATGGGAGTCAATTCTCTGACGAAGACCTTTCAAGATCACTCGACTCGGAAGGGTGTGTCTAGAGTCTATAGTCTTCCTACCCAGTGTTTGATCTCCGCGCTTGAACGCGAATTGCAGGCTTTTGTGTATGGCGAACAGAGGACCTGATACCAATGGATCACAATTTTTCATTACCCTACGAGAGTGTCCTCACTTGAACGGTAAGCTCCGTTTCTGCAGGTGTCACCTCTTTCTAATACACATACACCAGGTAAACACGTCGTCTTTGGGAAGGTCATTAAAGGATATGAAGATGTCGTAAAAAGGGTAGCGCAAGTCCCTGTGGATGCAAAGGATCGGCCGCAAACACCGGTTGTGATCTCGAATTGCGGTGAGCTTGAGCTAAGGAATATAAAACCAATCGATGCAACCAAGCGTGCGTTTATCTTTTCTCTGTGCAACTGTGTTTTCTATACTACTTTCGCAGAGGAAAGTAGCAAGACTCGTAAACGACACAGCAGTCGCTCCCGATCACACAGTGCAGACCGAGATCGTCGTCGCAAGAAGTCGAAAAAGAAGCTCGCAAATCCGGAACCCAGTGCTGAAGACCATCAAAATATACCTGAATACATCCCTAGACGCGAGACAGAAGAAGAGTATGATGCACGGTTGGAGCGTGAGGAGCGTGAACGAATCGCAGAAGCCAAGCGTCGAGAGCTGGATCGAATCCGGCAACAACATGGAGTTCGGCTCAAAGGTATGCTATGGTACCTCGCTTTGACTAAATCTGATGAACTTGTGTAGGCCGAGGACGTATGAAGTTCGTCGATCCAGAGCTGCATCACCGCCAGTAGTTAATCCCACAATCACCTGTATTTTTCTGACTGTTCACTTGCGCTCACGATATGTGCATCTGTATCAGAAAAATACTCCGGCTATTTTGGAATCACAATGTTCACCATATGATAAATGCATAAAAAGCATCTAAACAGACATCTCATCCGCCTGATCAGCAACGCTATCCACTGCATGGTCCTCGGCAACATTTTGTTCGTCGGTCTTGCCAACAAGTGTTGGTTTTGCTCCGGCTGCGTTGGCAAAACTCAATGATGGCCTAACAGTTGAAGCCGTCGAGGAGACAGGAGTTCCCGAGGGAGGAACATTAGATGAGATAGAGACTCCTCGTTCGGCGGCCTGCTTAGAGTTGGTGCGCGACATCGAGTGCTGAGGAACTCGTTCCTTAAGCAGCTCCCGCTCCTTCTCTATGCGGGCAGTGATTTCACGGTCCTTGTTAGATATGTCAACTGGTCTACAAAGAGTCAGCTGCAGGTCCCTTGATTGCTGTGGATGAACAGACTTAGCGGCACCGAAGGGGTTCGATCTCGGAGCATTGGAAGGCAATTTGGGAGATGACAGAGGTGATGGGCTAGTTGAGCCTGTGGAGGAGCGAGGCAGTAACTCGAGTTTCTTGCGGCTAATTTGAGGGGTGGGCGGGGTGGAATTAGTCGCTGTACGAAATCGAATTAGCCAGAGCATGCATTTCAGAGCGCCAATACTCACGGGAAGGACCGCCTGGTGCCCTTCGGGTGCGCCAATCGCCTTCGTCAGTGTCCTGTGGGTGGACGGATTCAGGTTTACTCTTTACGCTCCCGAATTTGCCATGAGCGGGTTCTTCAGGTGCCGAAGGTTTGAATTTGCCCCCAATGGCCCAGTGTTCTTCTTTATCAGCAGCGCCGATCTGTCCCTCCGGATTAGAAAAACCAGAGCCTCTCCTGCGAGCCGGAGGCGCCTCCGGCTCGATGATTCTTGATAGCGGGCGTGATGATCTCCAACCACTTGCCCCGTCCGAAACACTTGGCGGTGGCCGCTCTCCAGGTGGACCATCAAAACGACGTCGCGACGACTCGTGAGAATCTCCGAAGGATGGGACGGGGCCATCTCTACGCCAATTACCGGAAAATTTGGAGTCATCCTCCGAGGAAGGGCCTCCGAATGTAGCCTTCTCCTTCGCTGATTAAAGATTAAGTCACCTTAGCGCAGACCCACAAATCCATAAACTTACGAGGCTCGGCAACACTCACTCGTATGTTGCGACCCGAAAGAGGCTGATGATCGTATTTATGACTACTTTTGAGGTGAAGACCTAGAACAGTAACTCACCGTTCCTGACTTCGACAGCGCATCCTTCAAGGCGTCTAGTTCTGCGAATTCGATGTAACCGAAGCCTTTGGGCTTGTCATCGCGATCTTTGATTATCTTGATAGATTTTGTCTATGGGTACCAGGTGAACATCATGGGCTTCTATCCATCAGACTGCGAACCTCGTGAGGACTGAAGAAGGTAGCCAATTCGCTTTCGGTGATGTCGAATGCGAGGTTTCCGATGAATGCAGTAAAAGGAGGTTGGGATGGCAATGGAATCTCTTCCCTAGGAGGGAACTGACGATCGGCTGGAAAAGGAGTAAATCTACAGTATTTAGATTGGAATGTCGAACGTACATGTGAAATCATCGCGTCTGTTGAAGCGATCACCGTGACGTGGTAGCCTGTCGTCGTCTGTCTTGATCGAGGCTGCCAGAGTGAGAGGTGATAAGACAATGAACGCAGTCAAGCGAGAAGTCCTTACGGGCGGTCGGGAGGGAGTCCATTTCGTCAGCCCATGAGCCAAGAGCTACTCTGAATGTCAATCTGGGCTGTTGCGAACGGACGAAAAACGATGCGTACTGCTATCGCCGAGAAATTCATTGAGAGACATCTTGGATGCCTTGGCTTTTTTGGGTGCTGTTTGTGGTGAACCTGCATGTTCGAGTGGGATTCAAACAGGATCTCACCCATGATTGAAAAGTTGACGCTTTTTTGCTACTTTGCAAGTTCTGGTACTTACCGTCCACTCGATAGGAAAATCTGTCGAGGGAACATATCGTAGCAGGTATATTGTTCCCACGCCTATACTTTGTAATCTTGTCAGTGACCAGCATGATCCTCCTCGAGGTAGGGAAACACAGTGGCACTCCCACCACAAGCTGACTTTGTGGCAGTCTCACAATGTTATCATACAAACTACGTTAGCAGAAAAGGCTATCAAGTAGGTAGACCCGCCCCCTCGGCCATTCATTCACTGATGATTCGCAAGGCCTTCGTCCCTTGATGTCCTGTTCGTAGATTTCGACGGAGTTAGATTCCACTTGTCGACCCAGGAGAAGAAGACCGTGGTCCAACTCTCGATGAATATTCGCTGTTGGGATGAGCTCGTAGCTTACGGCGCACTCGACGTACTCAATCGAGAGTACGGTACCCTGATCAAGACCCAGACTGAACCGGAGTACCATGTCAGTCTTGATATCGATCTTGAGCAGCTCCCTGCGGACGAGGGTATGTGTTCGATAACGGCTAAATACCTGACTTACCCGTATCAGCGAGTCGGGAGGCCCTCATCAAGTCCATTGCTCTTATAAAGCGGAATGCCCTTGCGGCCCCATTCGAACTGGCTTTCCGTCAACAGAAGGAGCTTGAGGCGTCGGGAAGCGCGCTCGGAGACTTGATGCAGGTTCATTATCGTGACGAGGAAGCCATATACATTCGGGCGTCACCTGATCGCGTCACAGTTATATTTTCCACCGTTTTCCGCGAGGAAACGGATAGAATATTTGGAAAGGTATTCTTGCAGGTGAGGTCGCTCCGTTAGTCTCACTTGAACTCTTGTTGACATTTCCACAAGGAATTCGTTGATGCGCGACGTCAGCCCAGCATCCAGAACGCCCCCCAAGTGCTCTATACCAATCGCGAGCCACCTCTCGAAATTCGTGACGTACCGGGTCTTCGCGACTCTGAAGATATTGGATATGTTACCTTTGTGCTCTTTCCCCGCCACTTTGCCAAACCGGACGTATCATACAACACCATTTCACATATCCAGCTTTTCCGTGACTACCTCCACTATCACATCAAGTGCTCCAAGGCTTACATGCACTCTCGTATGCGACACCGAGTGGTGGAATTTCAGAAGATCCTCAACCGTGCCAAAACCGAGGTTGCCGCTACGGAGAGGAAGACTGTTACGTGAGTGTAGTCCTTTATATTAAGAATTGTTTTGACACCGGATGGCAGTGGCAGAACCATGGTAGTTCGGTAGATTGATGAATGATTGGATCGTTTCTGTACTTTGTACGCACCGCTCTGAATGAGACAGACCTTGCGAGTGGCCATGGCGTGAGAAAGTGCCACTACCGAGTCGGCTTGCTCAGCCTACTGCAAGTCATTCGATGGACACTGAACTCAGCACTGAGCAAGTCCCGGATAATGCAGCCACGTCTAGCAATGGGATCGAGGCTGGATTCGCGGATTCAATTCGGATAACGAGACAGGGGAAACTGCGTGTCTGGGTAAAAAAAGCGCTCGACTTTTTCGAGGTACGCCGCGTTCGCTCCTGATTCACGAAGCGGGCGATGGACGCTAGGACAGAGCCATGCAGACAAACCACTCGTGTTGTATTCTTCGCCGGCAGACGTATCGAATTCCACAATACCACGTCTACTCTCTGTGGTCGAAATTATCAAGCGAGAGTACCTCAAAGGACTGGACGTATCCGCGGGCAACGTTTGTGGGCTTCACCAGTACAACCAACTGTTGTCCGAAGAGCCAGGGAAGATGCCGACGGAGGAGGGAGCGGAGCGAAGCAATGCGGTGATTCTTGCGCTTGAGGGGCATTCACAGTGCGTGATGTATTACTCCCGGGCAGGACTGCTGATTAGGGGCGTTCTAGTGTGAAGCGGTCGTTTGGACCGTACATGAAGATCACGCTATCTACCAAGGCGATCGAGCACAGGGATGAGAAACGGGAGACGTGAGTTTGATTGAAGCTGTGTGGTGGACATGCTGAACCTGAGACCGAGGCAGATACCAAGCACCAGCGATGCGAAAGGTGTCAAAGGCAGCCAAGGCGAGGATGCGAAGGCGGATGGGAAAGTGATTTACTCGAAATGGCATGTTGATTACATAAGATATGCAGTGAAATCTGAGGTGGTCCCCGAGTTTGAACTTTGGCTGATACGAAAGTCGTCAGCAGACTCAAGCCAGACTCGCGCACTCGTACTCTCGAGGTTGTATTCATATCTTTTTATCGTCTTTTATCGTCCTTTCACCACTTATTTTGTCCTTTACTCCCGGCGTGTCTCTCACCCGTCCTCCAACCTCCTCGTAGATCTCCGACCTTTTTATAACCTCTCATTTGGCTGCACATATGCCTCGTCGCACTTCGACCCGTGCTGTCACCTTGTCTGCCACCTCTGTCCCTTTCCATCCACCAGAGACTCTTTACGACTCCAATATTCTTCAGCTCCGTCGTCATTGGAAATGGGCTGCCTTCTGTCAGTTCTTCTTTACGTTCAGCTCCCTTTTCTCCTTCAATGATGTTACTCTCGGCGTACGTTCCATCTCGCGTCAATTCACTCTCCTCTCTGACTGTCTTCTTCCCCCCCTAGGATATTGAAATCGACTTGGTTCACTCTACAAACCGCGTTCTACCCCGCATCATGCAGCGCCTGCTCATAACTCTGACCCAGGATCGCAAAATAACGTACGCTTTCTTTCATCATGTCTCGGATTTCACTCCAACTGCCTTATCTAGCACCGACAACTGGCAGAATGCATTGCGACGTCAATACCAGAGAAGGGACCCTGAAGCCAGTCCCATTGGTCTTCCGTCTCGTCCCCAAGGTTTCACAATCGAATCTTCTCGGGCATCGACTGCACCTCCAATCCACTCCGGTCCCCCTTCCGAAGTGCCACCCGATGAGCCAAAGCGTGAGGACGGGTCGTTGGAACCTGATCAATTCGTTGCCCATTCCCCAGAGAGCGTAGCCCATATTGAAGATCCAGAGCAAAATTTCAGTACCAATGTCGAGGATCAGGAGGCTGCCCAAGATGCATTTGAGGAGCCGGAGAAACAGGTCGACTGGTTAGATCTCCCTATGCTCACGAAGCTCGAATCGTTGCATACGCTGGCAGAATGGCAGTTCCAGAATCCTCACAGACTTCGCCACCAGATGAAATCTGACGATGAACTGGCTTTGTGGGTGCGTACAGGCACAAAGGCATTCCGTCTTCTTTTTTTGACCAACGTCCGTTTTTGTGAAACACAGAGAATCGAACCTATTGGGTATGATGCTAAGAGAAATGCGTACTGGTTTGTCGGTGGTAGGTTCTCGTGCCTCCAATTAAAGACATTTAATAACAATCTCATGGGTAGGCGACCGCCTGTGGATTCAGCGAGAACCGCCTCGAGTAAGTCTGAAGCGGAAACGGAAACCTGGCGGGGGAGTGACCTCCCAAAACAAGTCGAAAGAGCAAATCCAATTACCCACCGCCAAACGTCAGCGCATCGCTTCAGAGTCGAAGGCCGCCGAACATTCCCCATCGAGGCGCTCCAGTACTCGCAAGGTTCAATCCCAGTCTTCTCCAGATGATTCCAGAGAGGGTCGTGCCGCAAAAACGAGGGCAAACCAGAGACTCGACGCCCAAGCTAGGGACGTAGTCACTCAGACCACCCGCAGACCCACGGGGATAAGAGTCAGTGCACGACTATGGGGAGCCCAAGTCGAAGAGGATGAATGGCAAGAGGTTCCCGATGATTGGCTGGTTGCGAGCGATACCCACAAGCGCAAGAGCAAGGATGCACCACCTGGTCCCTCAACAGCTGGAAGGAAGATGAAGACAGGCTTGGAGAGCGACGATAGCTCCGTTAGTGAGCTCACTGAGCTCAGCGACGGCGAGGATGAAAAACTGGGGTTGGACCCGGAGTCCAACAGTGAGGAAGAATTGGAGACGGAGCCAAAAGGCTTATCGCAGAAATCGATGGATGATGGGCAGCCCGCCGCCGCGAGTCCCCCCGAATCTGCAGAGATCGATGACGAGGGGGACCCAAAGGCAACGTCACCTCAGCCTGAGGGTACACCGCTCCTTCCTGACGACTTTATTGAATGGGAAACGGTCAATAAAGTTCCACTCTGGATGGGCAGTAACTGATTGCCTTGTCCCAACAGATATGTGTTACTCTAGAGGAATGGGAAAGTATAGGTGAACAGTTTGCGAAGGCATCTCATTATGCAGAGAAGGCGCTCCACAAAGCGTTATCGCAAAACATTGTGCCAATGGTTGCCGCCGAACTCAGGGTATTTCTCCTTGTTTTGGACCACCCATTCCTTTATCTTATCACCTTCTAGGAAATTGACAAGAAACGGCGCATAGAAGAAGCCGTCGTGCATCGCAAGCGTTCGACCAGGATTGCTCTGAAGGAAACCGAGAAGGAAGAGGAGCGTGCAGCGATGAGAAGACTTGCGGAAGAGGAAGAGAAAATGAGCCGAGCGCGTAGGCTAGAAGTTCGTCAACAAAGGGATCAAGCGGAACGAGTTAAGAGAGAGACTGCACGAGAACAGCGGAGGCAGGAGCGTGAGCTCAGAGAACAGCAAGCGACTGAGGCACGAGAGGCAGCGTCCGAGTTCGTCCGTGGCCCATTTTACCCTCAGTCTCCTAACTTTCCACGTAGGCCTCATGTTTCTGGTGAAGTTGGCGAGGGAGAGCCCTACCCTGAACCGTCACCCGTCGAAGACAGTAATGGTTCAGTCATTCTGAATGCTGCCCCAGCGAATGGAACAGGAAGTGGGTCTCGTAGTCCAGTGGAGAACTGGGAGCTCGATTGCGAGATTTGCGGACGAAAAGGGATCAACCAGGTAAGATGTCTTTGGGAAGCCCTATCTCACGACTTACACGTGCAAGGATGACGGCGTTCCTCTCTTGTGCTGTGGTGTATGCTCAAAGTGGCAGCATATTATGTGCCATGACAAGCAAGATGCGATGGCTGGTCGTCCCAAGCGTAACTGGGATGTCGAAGACTTTATTTGTCGACAATGTCAGCTGATAAGAGCGAAGGCATCATCACCCAGCAGCTCTGCAGGCTTCCTCTACCCTTCCGGCACTCTGGCCTACTACGGTCAGTCATCCAATCCTCCCAGAACGTACCCGAACAGCGGTTACTACCAAGACTCGCCATCCAACGGACGGTACCCTTATGATCACCAGTCTGACGTCCGGACGTCCCCTCCTTCCGCTCCATCGCCTTCGTCCCATTCCTACACGTCACACTCACGGTCGGGAGGCGTTACATTTGCACATTACCAGCCTCAGCAAGGCGGTTTCTCGACTTCCCGACCGACCTACTCTGTGCAGGACCCGCAACAGCATCAGCCTGCGCGTTATGCAGTTACACCTCACTCAGCGCCCGCCGGGGTGGCTTCGTATCCATCCACCTTCCATGTGAGTGCGCTATCAACGTCTACGCTGCGTGTCCTAAATATTTTTGCCTAGACACAGGCTATCGCACAGACACCTCCAGTTCATCCTCACGAACAGTGGCCCTCATCGTCGTATCCACGCACTGGACACCAGTACCCGATGAATGGTGCACCCCCACTTCACGCACAGGGAGTTCAGCCATACTATAACGGACACGCTACTAATGGTGTTGCCCATATGTCGTACTCTCACATGCGAGGGACCAATAGCCAGGCTGTGGGGCAGTACGCTGGGCTCCAACATATTACATCTTTCCAGCATAATAAATAGCGGTTCTCGCCGCCGTCCGTATTCTTTACCTGATTTATTATCGCTCTTACCATTCCTGGGTTATGACCAGGGCCGGTGGATGATATACGGGCAATATGTTATACTGTTATACAATGTAGAACACTGAGGTAATACAGAGCATGGATGATATTATCGAATTGTTTCATACAGTTTGAATTCAGGAGCGCTGAACGGAAATGGATCATCATCTGCGACGTTGTCCCTGTGATTTTCATTAGGTACGGATTGACAGCGGGGCAGAGGAAAAGTACGCACTCCATGGGTCCAAGGATCTTCAATCCACGGATATGTGTGTCTTTACCACTCATGTGGTTCGCTACGACGATGATTTGGAGCACGTAGGCATGCACTGGCTTGCTAGAACAGCAATACGAGTCAAACAGCGTCGTTCACATGCCGAGAAGACTTACTACGTAGTGCCGTCTTCATCGAGTTCTGACGAGACGTCAAAGGTAATCCAACCGTCGGGTTTATCGAGCGTAGCAACTCGAACATCTTGGAGATCGCTTGGGCCAGTCCCAGCGCGAATCGCCAAGGTCGATGGGGTGTATGAATCATCTTGCGGCCAACTGAGATATATGCTGATTTTCTGAGATCGCACATCAAGTCTCTCATGCAAGCAACATGGAAAATGGGCTCAAACCAACCTGAATTGGGACTTTGCGAGGAAATTCAATGGTGATAAAGTGGGGTTGAGGGCCGTCAGAGCTAAGACAGTGAGCTGGTCATAATTGAGAGAATAGAAAATACTCACTGCCAGAAAGTATCTGGATCACCATCCCTCAGGCACTCTGCCCCGAAACCAAACTTGTAGGAGGATACGGACCACTTGGCAATTCGTCCAATATCTGGCCACGGAAGGATCGGTGGGAGTCGACCTAGGATTCTTTTCAGTTTGGACGACGTATTTCGAGTAGCAAGCGACGGTGCAAACTTTGGTGCATCATGGGCAGATTATCCTTGGGCATGTGGGCTACTGCAGATGGTGCGGGATTGGTGGCATTTTGTCCGTCGTTGCGCGTGCCCGGCGCTGACATATGTAGTGGAAAGTTGGAAGGACCGTTGCGGACGTGGAGATACTTTAAGTGAATCAATCAACCGCTCTGACCTCTTGGGTTGTATTGTACCGGTCGTTTAGCAGAGTATCTCTTGGACAAGCTAGTGGGGGATTGAATCGTGGTGTTGAACCGATGGTTAGCCATAGTTGGGACAAAGCAAGCGTATGTCTTTTCTCTTACACTCGTGAGCTATGGACGATACATCATCGAGCACGATCTGGCCAAGACTGGCACACGTTGACGACTACCCTCGCTATGGAAGGCAGATGATCCTAGACAACTTCGGTCTTCAAGGTTCCGTTCACGCTTCTTTGGTTTTCTAGGAATTCCAGCTTTATCTTCAGGTCAAATCAAATTGCAGAGTGCAGCAGTCGCCGTGGTTGGTGCAGGGGGGCTTGGATGCCCAGCACTACAGTACCTCGCCGCTGCCGGTGTTGGCAAGTTCACCTTTCGACCTCCATATCATTGCTATAACTGTAATCAAAACCAGGTCGAATAGCCATCATCGACCATGATAAAGTCGAGCTTTCGAATATACAGAGACAAGTCCTCCATAAAGAGGAAACCATCGGTATGTCCAAAGCACTCTCCGCAGCAGCAGCTATCAAAAAGTACGTGATTTGAGATTTTGCCTGTGTCGACGTGTAATGGGTCAAAAGGATCAACTCGACTATCCAGGTTGCACCCGTTATCGAAGCAATAAATCCATCAAACGCCATGAGGCTTTTACAACCATACGATATCATCCTTGATTGCACAGATAATGCTCCGACCAGATATCTCTTGTCTGACATCGCTGTCCGACTCGGGAGGCCTTTGGTCAGCGGCGCTGCCCAGAAGTATGAAGGTCAGCTCTGTGTCTACAACCTCGGCGAATCAGGACCTTGCTATCGCTGCATATTTCCAAAGTCCCCAGCTGCGGAGATGACTGGCAGTTGTGAAGAGGTGGGCATACTCGGGGCTGTCACAGGCATCATCGGTGTCATGCAAGCGCTAGAGACCATCAGGATTCTCGTCGGTTTGCACGGTACGTGGGGTCCACCTTGTTTGATTCATGCTTTCTTGAGTGAAACAACTATAGATGGTACGGCGTCCCTTTTACTATTCTCTGCCATATCGATACCACCATTCCGCACCATCAAGCTTCGATCAAGAAAGCCAACCTGTATTGCTTGTGGACCAGAAGGACAACGAATGGGCGCTGTTAACGAGATTGATTACGTCGCGTTCTGTGGGGGTGCCCGTCCTGACTGGCAAACAAAGGGTTTAACCCCCGGTAACCCAGGTGATCGTATAACTGTCCAAGTAATAGTTTCAGTTTCATGCCACAACAAGTCTCAACTGCTTGCAGGAGCTACGAACAAAACTGGATGCGCAGGAACAACATACCCTGCTCGACGTCCGTCCTAAAACAGAATTTGGGATCTGTCATTTACCAGGTTCACATAGTGAGACGAGTTGTATTATTTACTGTATCAAGCTCACAAACCTGATCCAGGCATCCCACTACCACAACTGCTCGCAGATCCTACTAGCTACCTACCATCCGATATCACCTCAAAGATTGTTGTATTGTGTCGACTGGGAAATGATTCGCAGATAGCAGCAGAGGCCATTCGAGAGTTCAACCCCTTACTCGACATCAAGGACGTCATTGGAGGACTACGGGCATGGGCAAAAGATGTGGATCCGCAATTTCCAGTATATTGAGAGATGATACAAAATGTCGGAGGGTTGTAGAAGTACATGCTTGTTGGTGGGAATAGAAACGGAGATACATGTATGCTCGTGTGATGCACCTTGTTTCGAAGGGACAGCCATGGAGGATAGAGTGGTCATCTTACTTCTCTAGAAAAGATCCCTGAGTTGAACCGATGCTGCTGGTGACCAGAATAGGCTTACTCACTCAATCCGGCCTTAAACCACTTAGGGATTTTCTTCTTCACCGATTCTGAACTCGTCGATGCTGCGCTTGATGACGGCTCCGACTTTAGGTTTGCTTCTGCTTCTTCGAAAGTGGGTGGCTTAGGCAACTCAATGGCTTGCGCCATCATAGATGACAACAAAGGTGCGGGCATGTCGCTCCCTAAATTCAATCTCAGCGTGCTTGCTCGTCTGTGTGAAGCAGGAAACGAACGATTAAGACTTTCATCCTCAAATCTAAGCAATAGCACTGAGGAAGGCGCCAACTGGAGCTCGGCTAGATTCATATCTCTGACCTTTGGATCAGAAACTTTGAGATCTCGCTTGGGTGGAGATTGGTCTGCAAGGAAGAGGCATCAGTAAGTGTTCAAGGGTAAATGTTTTTACAAACATAGTACGAATTTGATCGGTTTCACATCATCCCGAAGTGAGGAGCGAACAAAGGCATAGACGGAACGGATTTTATCTGTTGATGGAAACGTCTTCTCTAGCTGGGTACGATCCGTAAATCTGATGCGAATTGTTGTCTTCGCATGAAGGTGAGCCAAACGAACTTGCCAACGAAGAAAAGCTACTGACGTTTGGCCACCTGTCTCTCTTGGCTTTATCTGATGCTTCCCTAGTGGCGCGTAGCTGCAGAGGAGTATTCGCCAGTGCATGTGTGCGCGCACTGAGAGTGGCTTGTGCGGCCTTCAGATCGGCAGTGGTTGGGGTGAAGTATGACTCTGGCAACTCTCCTACTTCAGACCAGTGGGATGAGTGCACAGAAACACGATCCAGGATGCGCAGACGCACACGGAGAGCCACTGGGAGATAATAGTGGTTTGTATACTTTGAAATCAGATGATTCAACAGTCGAGGGTGCACCGTCCCCAGGAGTTGGGAGTTGAGGGGTATCAGACATTGAAATGGATTTGTTCAGTGTAACAAGCTAAGATGCAACTTATCAACGGATAAAGCTACGGCGGAACACCGCACAAAAAGGCGTTCTCGAAATGTGGGATCTAAGAAATGCAGGGCTGATACAGCAACACTGCAAAAAAAAATGTCAGTGATCAGAACACATGAAAATGCAGATTCAGGAAGAGAAGTCAGGAAGAAAATAGTAGTTGTCTCATTCCACAGGCCTCAGGGTGCGCCGGCAAGCGCACCTTTTGGTACAAGGAGAGTGAATCGAACGCAAATTACATGAATGCATCATCTACAAAAGATATTTTGGAGGGATAGATAATGCTTACCAAGTGCGATGATGGTCTCCAGAAACAAGCCGGGTGAGGCTGTTTACTTGCGTTTTAGCGTCACCATTTCCGGCCTTATAATTAAATTTACCAACCACAAAATAATGGTATCCAGAAATTGTTGGCATGCCTCACGACGACGACGATCACCATAACGAAAGTTGCGGCCACGAAAGCCACGATCATGATCACGATCATAGCCACGGAGACGTCGGTCCCAACGACAACCTCTTCCCCTACATCGACCGCCCCCACATCGTTGCCTTGAATGCGACTGGATCTGGTGCCAGCGTCATCAAGCCATGGCACTTGCGCATGAACGAGGAGGTGGTACGTACGGGGAAACCCAGTCATACGCGTGAACTAACGTCGATCGTACAGTATCTGGAATCTGATGTAGACGAGCAATTGTGAGGCTCCTTTGAATTGAACCCAAACGCCTGCTGCTCAATGTTACTCCCTCACTGAGAATCATTCGCGTGCCATTTACCGGTTCCGTTAAATTACGTTCTCTCCTCTTGAAAGCAGGTCCGGGTGATCAGACTCCCCAGAAAATCGCTTTGGTACGTGATCTCATCAAATGGGTTTGGCAATCATACGCATACATGCTCCGCAAAGTTTGCCGATGACCCAAGCTTGGACTTTGAAGATGTATCGGACAAGACTCCAACGCAGGAGTTCGAAGTTCCTGTGGGGCGAGAAGTTGCCGAATATGCTGTCAGGCAAGTCTTTTCCTTACATCTCCTGAGATGCTACCAACGCGAATGCTTACAGGACTGCAAAGTTCAATAACGTATCCTGCGTAACCCTGTTCATCCCCTCCAACCAAGGGGCTGAAACGACGAGAATATACTATGTTGGATTCCTTGGACACTGGACTGAGGTATTGCATCTCACAATATAGATTGTACAGGAAGAGCTCTGATATTCGCCCTAGCGTAAAAGTAATCCAATTATAACGGTATACGAAGCACAAGCCAATTTGGCTGACCATCAGAAAGTTCAAGGGATGGAGGGCAGTTTCAGCACACCTCAAATATAACATACCATACCATCGACCCGTAGTAGCATCCTGCAGCATAAGTGCAAAGTAACAAACCTGTCAAGTGTAACCCATAGTCAATCAGGATCCTTCCCCAAGCAGCACCCATCGCCGAGGGTGAACCAATGACTTGGCGATCGGCCTAATTCATTCCTTTGGGAATTGATCCGTCTGCTGTGCGCTGCATGAAAGATTGCAACATCTCATAGTTCACTGCGCCACCGCTGCCACTCGGGCCAGGGTTGTAAGCTCCATTGTTCATGGTTCCCAAGGCATTCCCCTGTAAAATAGATGATCAGTACTAAAGACGAACTCTCTGAAATTACACCTACATAGAAGCCTACGGGGACATTGGCGGCTACCGTGCTATACGGGTCAGGGGCAATGGACACTCCGAGCGAGCTCAAATCCTGACCAGCGGGTTGCTGGGTTTGTTGTAATTGCTGCTGCTGCTGTCGTCGCAGCATTTGCCCGTGGGCAAACTGTATGAGAAATTGTTTTTGTTTAGCTGGTTCAAGACCTTGTAGCCGAGTCAGTATTACTGGTGGTATGTTTATACCACCGAACGATAGAGGTTTCGGCTCGTCGGTAGATGGCTGCGGCCCCAACGTGTTTCCGATTCCAGGGAGTTCCGGGAGGCCATCAATGAAGAATGCACCTGCGAAACTAGCACCCAGAGGAAAGATAAGGAGAGTGTAGACGAATTTTCCCGACGGTTGCTGCCAGCCAGCATAGGCACACTGTAGTTACATTGAACGGGGAATCCACCAGACGTATAAAATGCACGCACGACACGGCGGTCAGTCATCAACTTGTTGAGCGCACGAAACCTCTGTTCGTTTACGCCTGCGTCACCAACAGAGGGGATCGGTCTGAACTGCAATATCCGACTCCGAAATTGGTGTCGCTTCAGCCAAGCTTGGATCTCCGAATTGTCTTTCACGGGGTGCTTGCAAGGAGTGAGAGAGAGATTCTTGGGCCAGCCGTCCGCGTTACTGCGGGAGCTTTCAATTGATACCTTGGAGGAAAAAAAATAACCTACACATTACCTGACACATTCGTAGGCACGAACCCGGTCACTTGTAATTGTAACTCGCTCGTTTGACCATTGGGCCGAGGAAACGTCCACGAGAGTGTCCCTTGCCAAACAGGTGTAGGCTGGGTAAGCGGGGTATTTGTGGTGCTAGCGCTCGTCTCCTGGTGAGCTGTTGTCGACATTTGTGCAGATGGTCCCAAGTTGTGCGACCTAATCCCTGTTTTGTCGATCAATTTTTGCATTTGGGCGGCAACATCGGGGGTCATCGGTGGACGTGGTTGTGCTTCACTGGAACCGGGCTGTGCATTATTTGTGTTCGAAACAGCGATATTGCCACCACGGGACTGCCAGAAATTCGCCAAAACCTGCGCATCACTGATCTGGGGTTTGCGCTCGTCCGTCGTAGAACTCGCCGTCCCCATCGTCACATTAGCCGTGATCTGGGTCGACGGACCTGCCACTGCCGACCCACTCTGAGAGTTTGCTCCAGACGCTCCATTCTGCGCATCCTTTGCCGTTGACATCCTGTGATAGTGCTGCTTAAGGAGAAGTTTAATCTGATCTCTGAGGAGAGTTTTCTGAGCTCTATCTTTTTGGAGTGCAGAGAAGACAACTGCTTGGCCAGTGCTTTGAGCATTGGACATCTGCATTTCTATCGCTGCAATTTCTTTCTCGATTCCATTGAGCCGTTCCATCACCTGTCCAAACTTGTGTCCCGTCGGGAATACTACCTGGTCGAGGAGTTCGGGAGTGATAAGGGGGAGGGAGGGGGCAGCTGGTTGCACCTGAGTGAATGGAGAGGCGAAGGTCGGGGCAGGGGCAGGGGTAGAAGCAGTGGTAGTGGCGGCGGTTGTGGGCTGGGACGCGGACGGGGTGGGGTGATTGGCGTGGAGGGGAACCGACGGTGGATTCTGGCCAGAAGCGGTGGTCTGGCTGGAGTTGGGTGGTTGAGTGCGTTGATTCGGCGGTGCAACAGGGGCAGATCCTGAAGATGTATTGGACATGGGCTCAACCTTGATTCGCTTTGGCTCTGGGCTTTGTTCAGAAGGCGGAGTGTCCCTGTGTCGTTTTGCGCCTTACGCCGAATGAGCAAACACTGCTGCAAGGTATCACGATTGCTTACCTGTTTTCTGCGGCGTTGGGAAGCCGCAGAGTAGGAGGGTATGAGGTGCGTGCACACTAAACCAGGGGGACTGAGCTCCAGCGCCTGCAACCTGCGGAAGGGTTTTAGTATTACGTTAACAGACAAACAAACCAGGACGAACTGATGTTTGAAGGTCCTGAAATTGGGGTAGCTTGCGCAGGCTAATCAGACTTAAGTTGATCTTTCTCTGTCAGGTAAAGAGTTAGTTCCGTACTCCAGCAGACGCAAGGAGTCTCCCACCTTTTTGAGTTCATTTGGGATAGAATCCCAACTCACAGAATCTAGGTGCTGCAACGTATTGCACAGGGGTCTTTGAGAATTATCGGGCGGAGAGGCTGCTATGTGAATGAGATGGAGGATCAGTGATCTACTCTCCTTCTGTGGCGATTGCGCTTGTGCGTGGTTGGTGGCGGATGCCATGAGGATGTCGAATAGCTTTCATGGCTCATGAGCGAGAACAGTGTGGCCAATGAAATGGCAACATACCTCGATAGCAGCCACGAATCCCTCCAAGGCAGACAACCCTCGACCATTTACCGAGTTTATCTGCCCAATGCCAAGTTTTGAAGGTTCCTCACGAAGTTCCTTTGTGACCTGAGCAAGAGGTGCAAAGAACCTCTTTGAAAGAAGAGGTAATGGTCTTGTGTCTGCGGCACCGTACGTTACGAACGCCAAACGAAACTATGAGTGGACGGCTGTCAAGACCTGTCGCGAGGATATAGGCTCGACGCTCTTACCTGATGAGCAGGGTGTAGCTCAGTCAATCGCTTGAGGAGTGGATGCACATACTCGATCAGAACGCGAGACCATTCAGATGCAAGAATCAGGGAAGCCTCGGCGACACATGCCACAGCGACGAGGTCAGGGTTTGGTTCTGGTCCTGTTGACATCGTCGTACGAATGAGATCACCACAAGGCTGCTAAATATGCAAGCAGCACTGTGCAGTTGTCGAGAGTTAACGTTCACCCCACAGTCAATCCACCAGGTGCCAATTGTACCTTACTCGGCTGTGTATACCAGTCCAGTGGCACCGAGAATTACTGAGCGATCTGACATTGGCTACAAAGTCCATGAAACTACATCCAGGTGAAGCGTTAGAGTAATACGTGATAAGGTAGCTGTAAACAAAAGCATAGACATGGGGCTCTACCGAGCCTAAGTCCATCGACGTCTAACCAAGATACGTGAGTCCATGCAAATACGTGTGTCGACTCCGAAACATGATCGATTGATCCGCTACACAACTAGCCATGCACCACTCACAAGGCCAGCAAGGGTGGTTGCCACAAGACAATACCACCCTGTTGGTATCGTCGAGACGCGGGTAGCAGCATTGGCTGGTGCGGTATTGGTCCCAATCATCGAGAGCCATTGAGAATAGTTAAGGATTGTACCAGTGGTGGTCGCTGCGGGCAGAACGGTCGCTGGGCCAGTGGGGGTGAAAATGCCCTGCATTTCTACTGGCTCACCGGCTGCGTTGGTAGTGGTATAGACGTAAGGGGTTGGGCCGCCAGCTGGTGGCTCTGAGGCTGGTTGACCTACTGGGCCGACTTGTGGGGCCGTTGTTGCTACCGCGGTGGTCTGTAACAACGGGTTCGTGGGCGTCGAGGACGTGAGCAAAGTTGGGGTCGAGGCCGAGCCGGCGAGTGTTTGGCTAGAGAACGATATAAGCTGCCTGCGCCGGCGAACCCGAAATGCGATACGTACAGGATGCGGGTGGTTGGGATTCCAGCGGGATTTTGGGTGATGACCTCTACGACAGTAGCGCCAGCACTGTGGATATGAGTGAGGGTATCCGTCTGAGTGACAGGTATGACCTACTTGTTGATGACAGTCTCTGTCTGAGCGTTGACCAGAGCAGCGGGCAGTAAAAGCGCTAGCGAGCAATACAAGCCTTTCATCGCGGACGATGGCGACGGGCGGGCGTGGACGACGGCGTGGGCGATGATGAGCGTATCGAGGACTCGGCAGACTCGGCAGATAACCCTGGGAAAGGTATTTTACTTAAATATTTTCACCAAGCACTTTCACGCATAATTTTTTTCGGAGATGATCGATCGATTTCGGTGGATTCGTTCTCTGTCTCTTCCTTCTCCGCTCATCTTCGTAACAAGGCCATCCTCCCTTTCGGCCGTATCATTTGCAAAGAAGAAAATGCCTCCAAAAAAGACCCCCGCTCAGGAGAAGAAGGTACTGCTCGGTCGTCCCAGTAATAACCTCAAGATTGGTATCGTCGGTGTGTTCCCCCCATCACTTCATATCTACGAGCGGATTAACAATAATTAATCAAGGTCTTCCAAACGTTGGCAAGTCCTCGTTCTTCAATGCCCTTTCAAACACAGGTCTGTATTTTGTTTCTGGGTTCTTGGCTCTCAATGAACCTCGATAGACCTTGGAAAGGCTGCCAATTTCCCTTATGCGACCATAAACCCCGAGGAAGCGCGTATCCCAGTCCCCGATGCACGATTCGAGTGGCTTTGTGATCTCTACAAGCCTGCATCGCGCGTACCCGCTTTCCTCACATGTATCGATATCGCCGGCTTGACCGCTGTGCGTAATCTAATGCATTCACCTAAATCCCATCTCATCCAATATTAGGGGGCATCAACAGGTGCCGGTCTAGGCAATGCATTCTTGTCACACGTTCGTGCCGTCGACGGTATCTTCCAGGTCGTACGAGCTTTCGATGACACCGAGGTCATCCACGTCGAGGGTGACGTTAACCCCATACGAGATATGGAGATCATTCAAACAGAACTGCGGTTGAAGGACATAGAATGGGTTGAGAAGCACCTAGACGGTCTGAAGCGGGGCGGTAGATCTCTTGGGAACAGCAGCCTAGCCGACAAAGCCAGAAAGGAAGAAGCAGTGCGTTCTTTAGTTTATTTGACCCACTAAAGCTCGTGCGAACCGAATCTTCAAGGCTACCGTTGAAAAAGTCCTAAAGACATTAACCGAGGAGAGCAAAGATGTCCGTAAAGGAGACTGGACAAACAAAGAGGTGCGTATCTATACAATATGACGTTTCGATTTTTTTTTGTTTGCTTGATGAAAAAGAGCTGTATGCTCGAATAACCCAGCTCGTTGAGGCGGGAGTAACGCCCCATAACCCTATGAAATTACGTTCTATCTGATCCATCTGATACTTGGTCGTATGATGACTGTTTTCTGGCATACTGACGCCATATTTTCAGGTAATTGTCACCTTCATGTCACCTTCCGGATGAAAAAGAGCTGTATGCTCGAATAACCCAGCTCGTTGAGACGGGAGTAACGCCCCATACATTCTGTGAAATCAAATTTCTTTTCTGACCTTCTCTGAAAACTCACAATTGTTCAGAACTGACGACACCTACAGATTGAAGTTGTCAACAGCCTCTCACTGTTGACCGCTAAACCGGTTACGTATCTTGTCAACTTGAGCGAAAAGGATTACATTCGGAAGAAGAACAAATGGTGTGTGGGTCTGCAAGTTTCAAGCGCGTTTTACTTAGTCCTCGGAGGTTACCCAAGATCAAGGCATGGATTGATACCAACAATCCTGGTGACCCTTTGATACCATTCTCCGTCTCATTGGAAGAGCGTCTGTCTCAACTCAGTGACGAGGAAAAGGTTGAGGCCCAGAAAGACGGAGCTCAAAGCGGGCTGCCTAAAATCACACAAGCTGGCTATGCCTCCCTTGACGTGAGTCGTTGGCGAACTCTGCCCTTGAAACATCTACCCACAACATCTCCAGCTCATCCGATACTTTACCTGTGGTCCTGACGAGGTCCGAGCATGGACGATCCGAAAGGGCACAAAGGCTCCCCAGGCTGCTGGCGTTATTCAGTACGTTTTTCTGCATGACTACCTTTGCTCATTGTTCATTTTCTTCCTCAGCTCTGACTTTGAGAACAAATTCGTGTGTGGTGAAATCATGACCTACGATGACCTCAAGGAGTATGGTAGCGATACCGCCGTCAAAGCTGCTGGTAAATTGCGACAGCAAGGCAAGCCTTATGAGAGTGAGTGTTCTCCCTCCGTTATTCTTGAATATTGGTCTGACACCCACTCCAGTGGTTGACGGAGACATTGCTTATTGGAAAGCTGGTGGATAAGGATACGAGTATAAACTGTGTGCGGTATGGCATGTAGAAGTTTTTGTCCGGCAATGTACATTCACTATACGGGTAGTAGTTTAGAACCACGGCATCCACTCAATATTCTACGCCGTTGAACTAGCTGTCCTCCAGGCTCCTACGCACCCGCCGCTGGGCATCAGTAGGTGGTAACTATTTGAGCCCGAATAGTGTCACTGCCACCCTGCCACTCGGAATTTACCTAGCCTACTGATGGGCCCTAGTATGTCGCCCCTCACACGAACAGCGGCGGGTGCGTAGGAGCCTGGCTGTCCCCTAGCTTCGCCAAAGCAGACCAGCGAAGATAAAGCGATTGCGACTCTTTTATGAGGGGTCGGGACCAAGCCATATTTTTCCGGATCGCAAACTAGACATTTGATTGATTGAAAAGTAGGAAGCCGTAGTAAACAATATTCTACCGATCCTGATGCCCTAGCCATCGTCGATCTTGCATCATATAATCATAACCTCCCAAATGGCCTGGTACATACCTCTGACCACAAAAAATAAGCGTTGCTATTCCCCTGGCTCTGCTCGTTCGCTCAAATCCTCTTCCGCCTCTTCCAAATCGCCGTTGACTTCGTTTTGCGGTTGGAATGAATCCTGTATGATGGACTCTAGATATTCAAGGGCAGCCTGCGGGAGTGTCTAGTATGGTGCGTAACGGCTGTCGTTTATGAAATCACTGCGCACCCGCCCGACCTCGCTCAATTCCTGTTCCTCGTCTCCCGTAAAAGGTTCAAATTGATCGGCAGAAACAAATGCATCGTTATCAGCCTCGTCGTCTTCTGACACGTTCAGGTCAGGGTGCAATGCAGCACATGTTGACATGGCTTCGAAAATGGCGTCCACTGTATAATCGTGGATGGAAGTCGTACGCAAGCTTGGGATGATGATCAAAAAGGACGTACGTGAATCAGGGTTTTTGGGTACGATGATCAGTTCCCTCATCTCGGTGACGTCCTCGGACTCTTCATCGGATGGTGAGAGACAGAGTCCCTCGTCGAGTTGACAGTATATAGAGGGACTGCTTCCTTCTGCGCGTGAGATAGCGTGAAGGGTGATGGTAGGGTACATGATTTCGAAACCGCGAGCGGTGGACGACATGAAGACGAGTGCACTTGATAAGATCGTAAAACGTGGTGTCTGGCGATAGAGCTGGAAAGAAATAGCTACCTCTCGCTGACATACAACACACCCTCGGCACTATCTTGAGCAGTGAATACATCGAGGGGAGGCTCGAGAGTCACAGAAACATTCTCCTCCTTGTGTCGAAGGATGGGAGGGATGTCGCTGAAGGATGAGGGCGTGGATGCGACGATGTTTCTGTGCTCTTCAGGAGTCACGAAAGCTGGGAGAGCGGCGATGATTGTCGCCGAAGCCATTGTCGTCAAGGTTGGGGGTCAGACAAATATTGCCTGCTCCAAGTGCTTGTTTATTTTTTGGGTGACAAACTGTAGCTCGTCGTGATCGTTCACAGCGATGAACGTCTCCTCGATCACACTCGGTTATCAGATTCATGCGCAGCCGAGAGTCACGGTACCGATATTTATATTCTACGCCAGTCATTCACCACCAACTTGACACGCTCATCTATGTCTCTCACTCATCAGCTCCAAAACGCCGCACTTCTTGGGCACATCGCAAGCCAGATGCAACTCGACGTTGCCTTTCTGGAATCTCAGAACTACCTCTCTGCGCAAGACGTAGCAACGATGAGAGAGATCATCGGTCGTCTACCAGTTCAGGCACACTCCACCGTCGTGACCACGTCGCATGTTAACCTCGTGTCAGCACCGGTGACAAGTGGTCGTGTTATTCCTCCTCCCGCCCCGAGACAAGTTCCTGCACTGCCATGGAAAGTTGCACCTGAACCCAAGCACGCTCGCGCTATTTGGGGTTACAACGGGGGCGGGGCTGTACGCTCGTCTGGTTACTGGTGAAGCAGTCATTGATCAATTCTCACAACAGGAAGGAAACGATCTATCCTTCGCGATGGGAGAGATGATCGAGATCATTGAGGAGAAGAATGAAGATTGGTGGTTCGGGAAAGTGCGAGGCAGGGAGGGACTATTCCCTTCCAATCATGTCGAGAAAGTCGATAGTGCCGCACCCCCGACGGCTCCTAGGACGGAGGCAACGACGATCCCGGCGGGGAGGCCGTACCGCCCGTTCGGCGCAGCCTTGCATGGAACGGACACGCCTCCGCCCAACGCAAGTGGTGTCAACTCCGTCGGTTTGCAGCAAGCGTCGGGACAGGCTGAGAAGAAGAGCAAGTATGGTGCTCTTGGTAACACGGTAACAGTTCGTTGCACGCGTATGGTCATTTCCGCTGATCAGTCGTGTAGATGGCAAACTCTGCTGCTGGAGGTGTCGGTTTCGGAGCTGGTAAGCAGTCGTTTATAGCCCTTGTTGATCTTGCACAGCGTTGAGAAACTTTGTAGGTGCTGCGATTGGAGGTGGACTGGTGAGAGCGATATTCTGAGTTATGACGATCTATAGGTATCTAGAGATGACATAAGTGATATCACGTGCGTTTCGAGTCGGCACTGCTCTGCTGCGAGTCTAAGCCTGTGGACTACGTCAAGTACTAGTAGTACTCCACCGATACCCTTCACTCAACTGCTCACCTGTATCTGCGATCACCCTAGTAACTCGAAATGTCATTCCTAGAATCATTGCAGGACGGCCTGGACCGAATTCTTCCTCGCAGGAAGAAAGGTATGGGCATCCCTGGTGGAATAAGAAACAAAGACGGAGTCGTCCGATATCAGGATGATGTGAGGCTCTCTCGGACCTGCTTTTCCATTATCTTTCTATCCCCCAGTCGATGCCAGTCGTTGGGTCCATCTTAATCTCGACCGCTCGTCTCTTCAACATTCGTTTACGTAATTCTTCCTTCTCTTCCTTGCAGATCCTTGCATGGACGAGACTACGCTGCCCTTCCTCCTCTTCGTACCCCTGCTGTGGGTCGTATGGCTTGCGGTCATTTCATTCTCCAAGCTCGGCCATGCTCAACCGTACTCACGCGACTTGTCTCACCTTTCTAGATGATAATATCTAAACCTGCCATCGTCTTCCACACCTCACAAGCATTCTTCAACTTCCTCTCCATGGCGTGTTTCGCCAGCGTAGCTAGTTTTCAGGCAAAGTGGCACGTCGGTCCTTGTGAGTCCCACCCATTTGCTCACGCTACGCGCGGTCAGACTGATGGCTGACCTCTCGCTCACACGCACAGCTGGCCTGACCGGATTCGCGATATTTGTATCGGTCTCGGGCATTATCCTCTCCCTTTTCTCGATGTTCGTCCCTGTCGCCTACGAAAAGTACAATAAATTTGCGCGTCTTGCGCGAGCGCTACAGGAGGTACGCGTCAGCTTCATTCTCACGGGTACAGGCTGTACGTTTAGTCTTCTCGTCGCGTGCGTCGTTTCCATTCCGCCTTCGCATTCTCCGTCCTGATGTGCCTTCTGCTTTTCACATCATAGCTTCATAACGACTATTTCTTCATGGACGGAACCAGGTTGTAAAAACCCAGCCAACGATCCTCACGCGTCCCTTGGCACAGGCTTTACAAGTGGTTTGCCAGGATGGTGCAGCACCAAGAAGGCGGGGTCTATATTTTTCTGGTTCACCTTCGGTAATTACAATTGTTACCCGTGCTTCTGACCTCCAACTGACCACGTGTGATGTAGGCTTCTGGCTCGCATCGCTCATCCTCTTGATCGTCGATTGGCGATCGGGTAACTTGACCACGCGTCCTTTGGACCCACCGTTCACGCGTCCCGATATCGAAGAAGTTGAAGAAGAGGAGGAAGAGGAGGAGGCACACGAGACAAGGACATATCAGCCTGTTGGGTCCGCGCCACCACCATCTGTTGCCAATGCTCAGACAACTACTATGCTTCCCCCACCGGCTGCTACTGCCCCTCTACGATCTACCTACGACAACGCCGACTCTCCAAACTCGCCATTTGCTGACTCTAATCGCTGGTCCGCTGCTACCGCCAATACAGCTGCACCGAGCGTAACCGCGTACTCGGGTAACCCGCGGACCAGCGGATATGCAACACCTCCTGCAGCGACGTCGCGCCCATCCCTGGACGCGTATGGCGCGTTCTCTGACCCTGCGCCGTCAGGGTTTGGTGGGATGTCGAACACGTTTGCACCATCCGCCGCTGGTGACCCAAACGCGCCCCGAATCAGTCGGACGATGCAGTACGCAGATCCATATGCCGCAGTACGAGCCTCTTTGACTGCCAGCGGACACACCGCAGTGCCAAGATACGACTCATATTCTGGATACCAATGAGACAGTGCTGCTGTTGATGTGTATGTTGCTGGACCTTGCTTGATGCCGCTGTATGCTCCAAACTCGTCGCCGTTGCGCGCTTGGTCTGCTGTTTTACCTTTTGAATAATTAATGACACCCTTGTTGCCGATGCCCCGACACGTTGCCTCCGATATCACTGTATATACCAGGATGTATCAAATTACACTAACTTATGTTGTGAAGTTTAAAGTTCGGTTGTGTTGTTGATCGTGCATGTTGACAGAATCCCACGTTTCGACTGTGACTGCTGCCAGTTCGACCTTCAACTTGCTGGACATGGACATGGCTCAACCTGCCCGACGTCGACGAATTCCAGAGTCTAACCCAACCAGTGGTCTGCTCTCAAATGTCTTCAGCTTCGTTTCCAGAGAATTCGACTCCTTCCTTCACAATGCCACGGCAGGAAGAGTCAGTACTTCAGTCATGTCCCATCCGATTCCCTCCAGTTGCTGATGGCAGCCTACTCAGGTAAACCGACCCACATCTTCCGCGCGCGTCAGGAGTTCAGGACGGAGGAGGAACCATACAGATTTGGAGAGGCATATCAGCGACGGCGAAGCCAGACGCAGATCGAGAGCGCATCAACATCTAAAACCGCGTTCGAAGTCATCTGATTCAACTAGAAAACACCGCCATAGGCATGTAGAACCCAGCTACACCGACGTGGACGAAGGTAGCGTGTTCCCCTGTTCTCCGACCTCTGTTACTCAACTTGTCCTGCAGTACTCTCAGCCACTGACCGGGAACGTTCCAAATCCCCTACTCCTCAACCACAAAGCGCATCCCAAACCCCTCCCACTCGAAGGCTGAAGAAACAGCCGTCTCTCACGATGCCTGGTTCACTCTTCCCTCCATCTCCCTCTCTCGAACCAGATACATCAGATGGAGAACAACATACACAGCCCGTATCACATGTTCACCCCTCAGTCGACGCCAACGGCACAGATGGCGTAGAAGTAGGCCCATCGAGAACTGGCGTGTCCAAAAGCCCAACTACGGAATTCATGGATACCATCCAGCCTTCCCTCGATCAGTACGTCTCGCCTTGGCGTACTCGTTCTGTGACTTCAGTCAACGATGCGTTGCAACGATTTAATGCCACGGAGGGTGCCGAAGCTGATTTTTCGCTCATGTTGCCCAGTCCCAAAACATCCCCTGTCAAGCCCGCATCCAAGGCCCGTTCTGAAGTCGCCGTATCTCCACAGTCCTCAAGGTCGGGTCTCCCCGCGCCTGCATCGACATCGAGGAAGGGCAAAGAGCGCGCACGGGACGATATGGTTGACGAGGACCTTGATTTCATCGTTGGCCCGAGCACAGGCCATGTGGGTGTATCTGCCAAGCAACGTGAATTGGATGCTGCACGGGAGGAGCAGCGCGAGCACGAGAGACATTCGAGCGGAGACCAGAGCAGGCGAGCGTCGGATGAGCGCGAACGAGATAAACAGCGCATCAAAGCACTGGAGGAAGAGGTTAGACGGTTGAAGGAAGAGGTACGAGGCACTCGCACTGAAAACTGCCCTTATGCGCCGGACTGACGATCTTGATAGCTATCTAGAAGTCAACTCTGGTCCTCTGCCCTCTCTTCTGGCCCACCGCCTCCTCCTCCACCGCCTCCACCACCACCGCCCGTCCCGCTCCGCATCGATATGACTCCATGTACTCCCACTTCCATGTTCGCATCTGCCCGATCTTCCCTAAGACACGCTATGACACCCGTGGAAGCACCAATCAATAACCCCGTTCTTGGCAGAATCACGAGGCAAGGACAACCTACTGTGAACGTCCCATCCGACAAGATGGCCGCCTTCCTAAACGAGGTCATGACTGCTAGGTTACGCAAGGTTGGTGGAGGGGCAGGGAATGAAAGTGCAGCTGGACCATCAGGATTCAGTAAAAGCGTCGCCGGAACGAGTAGTACCGCATCGGCACCTCCTGGTAAACTCTCCGCGAAGGAGTTGTTACGTCGACGGTCGTTGGCAAACCTTCGTGTTCCGATCGATTCTGTTTTGGCCGCGCGGGTACCACCGTCTATGTTGGCTGCGTCTTTACCTGCATCTGCATTCAAGGAACCGGACCTCCACGTTGGACAGAAACGTAAGGCAGACGCGATAGAGACAGACGTGACGACGGGTCGTATGTGTATGTTGCATTACTTTTTTCCCAGCACGAGATATCCCCTGATCATGTCTCCACATTCACAGCGAAACGTCGTATGACGGAGTCATCCTCGCAATCGTCAGCAGGAGCAAGTCAAAACAGTGCAGCGTCTTCATCAATATTACATATTTCTGATCTCTCTCTCCCATCCCACTCATTGCCTGCCAATGAAACTGATATCACCACTCCATCGCTTTGTTCTGACAACGAACGAGAAGGGGAAAACAGCATTGAAGATCGAGTTCCATCTACACCCCCTGGACCTGGACCCCCGATCTCGAACCCTAACTACTCCAGGATGGATCCTCGTGAAGATCATATAGAAGTAATTGATGTCGATATGGTCTCTCGCCGAACCTCTGCTCTGTTCAAGAAACGCCCTCCCACATCTCCCATACCGAATCCTACGCCCCGTAGACCATCAGCGCCTGCGCGTACCAAACGAGGGGCCACTCCTAAGCCGAAGACAGTTCCGCCCTCCGAATTAGAACCAGGGGATGAAGATGGAGCATGGCTACGAACTGCACCTGTGCCGTTTATATCTCTCATCCCCGCACCTAAATCCAAACTGAAAACGAAAACGAAAATGAAGCCCAATCTGGTTGGCAAAGGCCGACCACGAACAAAACCGCACAATACAAGCCAATCCGCCGCCTCATCAGGCTCGGCTTCGGGTTCCCAGTCTAAGCGCAAGAAACTACACAGAAGGCGTCCAACACTTGACGAAGAACTGCGCAATGCGGAAGCTCGCTCTTCGGACATTGATCAGGATAACGACGAGCTCGGTTCAGATGGGGATGATGTGTTTATTGGTAAGGGGACGAAGAGTAGCCGGAAGGGCTTCCTGGCCCATGGGGGAGGTGGGGGTGTGCCGGTATTTATGGGTGTGGGATATGTGCAAGGAGTGGAACCACAGAGTGAGGATGAGGATAGCGCAGCGGAGACACAACCTCGACGGCTACACAAATCATCAAGTCAGGTTTCTTTGATTCCACGGCCGAAAGCTAGAACGTAATTCGAGCATGCGCGCTCGTCCTCGAGGATACCCTGAGCTCGAATTGGAAGAATGATACCGTACTAGTTCTAAATAACGTATATTTATTTGTATTTCCAGTGTATTCATGATGATTTCTTGACTTCCCCAAGACACGGTTAGTTGACTGGCTTGCAGAGTGGGCGACGTTATGTCGGCCGAAGGATGGCATTGACATATGGATCAAGTTTGACTCCAGAACATCACTCACACTCGGACACGCAAGGTCAGCAGAAGAGATTCATGGCAATGGCCATCGAACTCGAGGGACTCTCTGAAAGAAGCAAACGTGGTGTCGAGCGACTCCGAGCTCACTCTCTCGGCGAACGACCAGACTTGTGGGTCTCAAAAGCCTTAGGTGGGTCTAAAATGAACTCACCAAGCAATAATACAGGTCAACCATACCGAGAAAGAAGCTAGCTGCTGTACTCGTCCTACTGTACGAGAAAGCCGGCGAGCTCCGAGTCGTCCTCACAACTCGCTCGAAGCTTCTTCGAGCCCACCCTGGACAGACAGCGCTTCCAGGAGGCAAGGCCGACGAGAGCGATGTAGATCTCGTTCATACAGCTGTGAGCTTTCTGAGCTTGACGCCAGCCTGTGTTTGGCTCACCGCCCTCTAGCTCCGGGAAGCCCATGAAGAGGTCGGCCTCCCCCTAAACTCCCCTCATATCCATACACTATGCACCCTTCAGCCGTTCCTTTCTCAATCTCAGCTGCTCGTCACGCCAGTCGTTGCATTCCTTTCCAATACCGGCATCCTTGACACGTTGAAACCAGCTGTCGGTGAAGTAGATCATATCTTTAACCACCCGCTGGAGGCTATCCTCGACCCATCCTTATCTGCCAAGGAGTCCCTTTCACCAAGAGGAGGCAGCGAGAACTGGCCGTACACGGAGGAATTCCACGTGAGTTCTATCATGCTGGCTTGGGGTCTTGGGATGAAGCCCACGTTGTTGCGTTTCATTTCGACACCCAGAACGTTACCGATCAGACTATCAAGATAGATGAGACAGAGACTGCGCTCTACCGCCATCATCGCTTTCGTTCTTGTGCTTCCCCCGTCAAGGGTCTGACAGCCGACATTCTGGTGAGGACAGCGATGAACTATCCTATCATTGTTCAGAGACCACTATCGCTGATCTCTTCACCATAGATTTGTGTCGCGGGCATCGTGTATGAAAAGGGCACGACGTATGAACGACATCCGCCTGGGAGGGATGTTCGGTATCTCCTTGATCTTCGCATGAAGCAATATCGAACACTTGAAGGGTTGGCAACGATTACTGTATCGACCTCGTAATCGGGCATGGAAAGGTTCTGCACCTATTACTCTGTCACACAATATTCTGGATAAAATTGACATGAGAGATCGACAAGCTGTCTGTATGTGGGTAGAGTGCACATTCCGGCGAACTGGAGTGAACCATCTTTCCGACTCTGTTATCTGGTTCGGTTATTCTTGTGCAGTTTCCAGGCATTTCCTTTCTCCTGGATCATTTTTCTGGAGTCATTGACCTTCGGAAGCAAAATTGTCCACATGTACCACACGTAACGAAATGCATCCGGTCTTTAGGGTAAGTACTGTAACATTATCGCTTGACGGGCCGACCTGACAAGGGCTCTCTGGACTGGAACACCGCACTTTCCCTGAAATTCTCATTTATATTCTACTCAATGATCACTCATTATCGAGTGTGTAGATGTGGTCAGGAGTCGCCATTTGAACTCGTGTTCCGTTATGTTGTCTCATGGGAGAAATGTCTGACTGTGGATCTGGGTTTGTTACGACAGGTTATCAGACTGATTACTGTACGAGCTTGCCAAGTCGTTTACTGAAGGTTCCCTCCGAAGGACCACCGTCTCTTTCAAGTTGAAGAAGCTTTTGGAAGATTTCGGGGTCGATGACGTGCAGGCGAGTTCTTCACATCGGATCGCAAGCTCAAGCTTTCTATGTAACAGGAAAATCTCAAACAAAAGTTACAGTATACAGAACGAAAGTGCAATGTAACCCACAATGTATGTTCCTGGTCGTAATCGTGTCGGATGGGATAGTATCTCAGGGGGACAGTACTATGTGAGCTTTGGACAAACCTTGTATAGGAATTGACGGCAGGTTCAAGTCATCGATTCTGAAACTGGCGATAGCTGAGCTCAACAGTACTCCGCTCTTCAACCTTCAGCTTCAGGACTGGTGCTCTGTGGGACCAGGAACACCCGGCGGGCCTTGAGGGGCCTTGCTATGCTCGAAACATACTTATGAATCAGGTCATGTTGGGTAGTAGAACATCACTCAAGTACTCACACCCGGACACGACGCAAGGTCAGCAGAGAGAGTCACAGCAATGGCCATCGAACTCGAGGGACTCTCTGAAAGAAGCAAACGTGGTGTCGAGCGACTCCGAACTCACGTTCTCACTGGCAGCGAACGACCAGACTTGTGGGTCTCAGAAATCTTTGGTGGGTCTAAAATGAACTCACCAAGCAATAACAGGTCAACCATACCGAGAAAGAAGCTAGCTGCTGTACTCGTCCTACTGTACGAGAAAGCCGGCGAGCTCCGAGTCGTCCTTACAACTCGCTCGAAGCTTCTTCGAGATCACCCTGGACAGACGGCGCTTCCAGGAGGCAAGGCCGACGAGAGCGATGTGGATCTCGTTCATACAGCTGTGAGCTTGCTGAGCTGACGCCAGCCTGTGTTTGGCTCACCGCCCTCTAGCTCCGGGAAGCCCATGAAGAGGTCGGCCTCCCCCTAAACTCCCCTCATATCCATACACTATGCACCCTTCAGCCGTTCCTTTCTCAATCTCAGCTGCTCGTCACGCCAGTCGTTGCATTCCTTTCCAATACCGGCATCCTTGACACGTTGAAACCAGCTGTCGGTGAAGTAGATCATATCTTTAACCACCCGCTGGAGGCTATCCTCGACCCATCCTTATCTGCCAATGAGTCCCTTTCACCGAGAGGAGGCAGCGAGAACTGGCCGTACACGGAGGAATTCCACGTGAGTTCTATCATGCTGGCTTGGGGTCTTGGGATGAAGCCCACGTTGTTGCGTTTCATTTCGACACCCAGAACGTTACCGATCAGACCATCGGGATAGACGAGACAGAGACAGTGCTCTACCGCCATCATCGCTTTCGTTCTTGTGCTTCCCCCGTCAAGGGTCTGACAGCCGACATTCTGGTGAGGACAGCGATGAACTATCCTGTCATTGTTCAGAGACCACTATCGCTGACTCTCTCACCATAGATTTGTGTCGCGGGCATCGTGTATGAAAAGGGAACGACGTATGAACGACATCCGCCTGGGACGGTTGTTCGCGATCTCCTTGATCTTTGCATGAATGCGACGATTACTGTATCGACCTTGTAATCGGGCATGGGAAGGTTCTGCACCTATTTGCCTGCGATGAGCGGGAGAATATCATGTGGCTTCAAGTTAACCCCAGAGTGTCGCATAAATGCTTACAAGCAGCGATGTACATACGACTAGATCCTCCATCGTGTTTCATGACTGCGACTGTACAGATTTGAGAATATATCCCTCAAGCCCCCCGCATACCCAGAGCTCCTGCACACTCGCACCAACTATCCGCACGGCGTACTCATTATCGCCATTAGTACGTTTGATGACAACAGATCCGTCCCGCATGCTGACGCGAATCTCGTGCCCCTCATTCACGGTAAGCTCTCCCTTTTTACCGCCGTTGCCGCGTTTGCCGTCCTTGGCATACGCATCCGTGAGGTCCTTTACGAGCTCGGGACACTCTAAACACACGAGTCCATTATTGATCGCGTTGCGTTTGAAGATGTCCCCGAACGAGCCTGCGATGACGACAGGAATACCTGCGGCCTTGAGCGCGGTTGCAGCTTGCTCACGGGACGATCCGGTACCAAAGTTATATCCTGAGACCAATATGATACCCTCCTTCGTGACGTTATTATTTTCCGTTGACGAAGCGGAAGCGGAATTTTGGCGTTGCTCAGAGATCAACGAGGCGACCATGCCTGCGAAGGAGGGATCATAGTTCTCCATCACAACTTGTGCTTGGCGCTCAAGTGTAATGTCGTCTTGGTAGGTGTATTTGCCAGGATAGAGTGCATCGGTATTCAGGTTATCTTGAGGTGCAAACAGGAGGCGTCCCGAGAATGTAGATGGGAAGCCTGGGAAAAGAGGCTCGTCGGTCGTCTGCGTCGATGGGGTGGTTGAGGTATCAATTGAATCGGTGGGGTTAACATAGAAGGTGGGTGCACCGATTGGAGGTAACTTTGCGGTATCGAGCGAGTCTGGGCTGCAGATGTACCCGTTAATGGCACTGGCGGCGACCACAGCGGGGCTTGCCAGGTATGCCTGGGCTTTGGGGTGGCCCATACGACCCTTGTAGTTCCTGTTTGTTGCACTGATGCCTGTCTCGCCCTCCTGGAGCAGACCCGTGCCGAGACCGATACACGGTCCACATCCTGCGGGGAGCACTTTGGCACCGGAGGCAACGAGGGTGTTCCAATACCCGAGCTGTTCAGACTCCTGCTGAACTGTCGAGCTCGCCGCAGCGATGTAGAACTCGACGCCTGGTGCAACCTTGTTTCCTTCCATCACAGCCGCAGCCGCCGCAATGTCTGAGACACGTGAGTTGGTGCAGCTAACAAGGTAGGCTTTTTGAATGGGGATGTGGGCTTCTTCAAGTTGTGGTAACGGTGTGGATATTTTGACGCTATTTGGACCTGAGACATGAGGGACCAGTGTGGAGAGGTCGAAAACAAGATGGGAGGAGTAAGATGCACTGGCATCGGAAGTGAAAGCGGCACTCCGAAGCGCTTCGAGGCGGTGGCGGTTGAGACGAGGGTGCTCTGGGGGAGCGGGGATACCCGGCGTGCCTAAACTGAACGAACGGAGTTCGACCTTCTTGAGAGTTTGTTCATACCATTCTAGAAGAGTCTGATCAACTGGGAAAACGCCAACAAGGGCTCCCCATTCCGTTGTCATGTTTGCGATGGTGAGACGTTCGTCAACGGAAAGGGCAGCGACACCTTCGCCAGTGAACTCAATGGCGGCATTAAGAACCTCGTCTTTGTTGAACGAGCCGCAAAGGGCTACGATGACATCCTTGCCCGTTACGCCGGGGGGCAGTTTACCTTTCAATTCGACCTTGACCATGCGAGGAACCTGCCACCATGTTTTACCGGTCGCCCAGAGTGCAGCAGCGTCCGTACGGACAATCGGTGTGCCAACACAGCCGACACCGCCGTACATGTTACTGTGACTATCACTGGCAACTGTGAGGGTGTAGGGAAACGCGTATCCTTCCTCGACGAGGATTTGGTGTCCGATACCCCGGCCAGCAGGGTAAAAGTCGACACCGTGCTGGCGAGCAAATGATTCAATGGAAAGGTATTTCGCGAGGTTCTTTTCGGATTTGTTTTGGACATCATGATCGAGGGTAAAGACAAGTTGCTTTGGGTTTGTGATCTTAGTCGCGCCGATGGACTTGAACCTGAGATTGAGACACTCAGTAACCATACGCAGCAGAAGAAGAGAGAAGAAATACGCGCTTGGAAATGACTGGCCCTGTGTTATCGTGTGTCATGACATGCTCCGGGCGAATCATGACATAGTCTCCTGCTCTGATCACCTTTCCATTGGGAACGTCCACTGCGTACTTTTGCACGACCTTTTCAATGATTGTTTGTGGAATGGACGAGGCAGTCGCGAGGTAACGAGTATATGAGCCAGGACGGCATCGTGCCCGCAATGGCGGTATGCCTGAAGGGAATCGCATCGCGTACGATCTGAGCCTTTGAGGAATTCAACACTTCTGATGCGACGCTCAAAGTGTGGTAGAACAAAGCGTAGAACAAAGCGTAGTTCGTCGCAGTCGTTGGGCGAAGTTGTTCCCAGACTTTATCTTGCACGACCCTGAGCTGGCCTTGTACTTATGTCTAAATACCAAGCTATGAGTTCTTGCATATCAATCCCTACGATGTCCAGCTCTTCGCCACACCGCACGGGCTGGTACCGCTAACTTTTCCTCAGTATCTCAGGCTTGCCTTTGCGAGGCCAATTTACCTACAAAAAAAATCAAAACTTTGAACACCGCCAAATCGCAAACATTGGAAAGTATTCTACGAGTGCAGCCCTCGTAGCGACTGGTAGTCTTTCTCCTCTGGGTACGGTTTTCCAACACAATACTTTACTCGGCGATGATCCCAAAGCGAGTCGTTTGCTTTATTCTGGTTCTCGTCGGCGTCGCACTATCCGCCCCGACTTCCCCAAACGTCCTTCCCGCGTGTGATTGACTGCACGGAGTAGCGGAAGCTTGCAGATACATTTGTATCTCTGGTTGTTTCGGACTCTTGCTGTAGTCTTGGGTGTCGTCGACTTTGATTCCTTGATTCACAACCTTTTGTGAATAATAGGTGCATAATAATCTATTCTCTTGAGATAATACACAAAATGAAGAGCAAAACATCGGCATGGTACTATGCAGAGGCAGTCACCGTGACGGGGGGAGCTACAGGGGGCGGCACAGCTTTGTCTACCTCAGGCTTCTCCGAAGGTGCGGTGGAGGTCTCGGGTGAATTTGAATGAGTGGTCTTTGCCTTTTTCTTCTTCTTTAGTAGCCCTAAAGTCATGGATTGATAAAGTGTGGATCCGCTTAGACAGACGGACGAACCTGCAGACACGGCGGATTTTACGTTGTCGACTAATTCTCGAGTTTCCTCGAGGAATTCTGTATCGTCGAAACGATGCTTCTTCCCGGCCAGAGACTGGGGATCTGCTGAAGTGGAAGCGATCTTTCTCTCGAGGGCCTCGAGCTTTGCTTTCCTAGCCTCCGCTGCAGCCATCTTGCGGTCTTGTTCGTTTTCCATGTAATCAACCAGCCTGGGCGGGATGTATGTTAGACGCGAGGAGAGTAGATGAATCAAAGTGGCAAGGTACCGTTTGGCAGTCTTGATGGTGCTAAGCCTGCGACCGCTGAGATCCCTGCAGGAGTCGTTATTGTTCGTCTTCTGGCTGCTCATACGACCACCGGCAGCACGAAGCTGAGAGCCGAAACCACCCTTTCCGCCACGAAGACGGGGGGTGAGGCGGAGAGAGACAAGATCTGAGTGGTCGTCATGTAGGTCGGATACGAGGGTGAAGGGGGTGAAAGAGCCACTGTGGGGAGATATTCGGAGGGTTTCTGGTGCAGGAAGATTTGGGTAGTGGAGACGGAGGAGGTGATAGAGATTTGTTATGGGAGTGTCTGAAGGGACTCTGAGAGATAAAGTGGGGAAAGGAGGAAAAGTGGAGAAGAGAACGCTGGAGGACATGGTAGTGGGATGAGTTACCAATATTACATAATATCAGACTTAAAGTAACCCTCACTACTACCACTACCACTACCACTACTGCTATGGATCCGTTATTCCTCTGGCCTGTCCAGTTCTGCATCGCGACGACAATCGTCGTATATGTTCTCTCCCTGCTCACTCGCAATGTCTCACAGGTGGACAGACTCTGGACATTCCTCCCAATGATATACACAACCTACTATGCTCTCCTCCCGTCCTGGCCTCGTGCCTCACAGCTCTTCCTCACCCCATACACCCCCGAATCAGTCCCCAGCCCCGTCGCTGAGACGTACAGTCCCCGCGCACTCCTCATGATGACCTTGGTCGTAAGTCTCCTGAAATACCTTCACTCGCAAACGCCCCTAACATTCATATAGGTCACCTGGATGTTCCGGTGTGTTCTCGACCACATCATATATCAGATTGATATCGATGCTGACTTGACGTGCAGGCTCTCTTACAACACCTGGCGACGAGGTCTCTTCAACTTGTAGGTGCCCCTCCTGTCCTGTCGACAACTGAATGATCCCATCCATCTCTTATTACATAGTCACGACGAGGACTATCGCTGGGAGATTCTTCGCCAGAAGATTCCTGTTTGGTTATTCCAGGTCTTCAACCTCACCTTCATCGGTATGTTCTCCTTTCTTGCATGCATACCGTCCTCATCATTCCACACAGCCATCGCTCAGAATATCATCCTCTTCCTCCTCGGCGTCCCTGCACAGATGGCCGTCAGTCAACCCCATACCGGTCTCGTTGCATCCGACTATATCCTTGGCACACTTGGCTTCTTGACGCTATTGACCGAGTTCATTGCGGACAATCAGCAATACTCGTATCAGACCTTCAAGCATTCAGGTAAATTGAACCCCAACGAATGGTTGGGAGCATGTATCGCTTGGACGAAACGAGATGCAGAGAGAGGTTTCGCCACGAGGGGTCTGTGGGGATGGTCCAGACACCCCAACTTCTTGTGTGAACAATCTTTCTGGGTAAGCCAGACTCGTTTCATTATGACGGAGACAATGCAACTCGCCCGCTTCCGTATTTCAGATCATCATCAATTTGATCCCGTTGTTGAATGCAGACGGACCATGGGCGGGCGCATGGCCAACCTCACTCGGTTCATTGGCACCTCTGACCCCTTGTCTTGTTCTGTGTACACTGTTCTTCTCATCCACCAAGTTCTCAGAGGGTATTTCCCAGTCCAAGTATCCAGTGTACAAAGCATACCGACAGCGGGTAGGGATGTTTGTGCCGCTGTTCACTCCATTATGGGGTGGATTGTTGGCTGCACGAGGACAGAAGAGAGCGGTAGATGAGTTGCTGTTCGGACAAGATGGAAAGAAGAGCGAGTAGCTGTCATGTCTAATTTGTGATTACATACGGAATTGTTACCGAGTCACGACTTATTTTTACTGAGCGAAAATCATTGAAAAGCTGCTCTTCCCCACCGATCCATCTTTTTTTTATTCTGTTCTCTTTTGCCATGGCTCTGATCAACCGTCTCACCTCGCGTTCCCTTCGCGTCCTTGCTCGACGGGCAGCTCGTCTCCCAACCAACGTGCACACTGCGTCCTACTCAATTTTTGCGCGTGCATCCACCCCCGCACGGACATCCGTTCAGGTGATTGGTATCGCAAATTTCTCATCTACAAGGTAGCTTATCCTATCCAAGGCCATTCAAACCCGAGGCGTCAAGACCCTCAACTTTGCTGGCACGGACGAGGTTGTCTATGAGCGCAGCGACTGGCCTCTGGCAAAACTTCACGACTACTTCAAAAACGATACCCTTGCACTCATTGGATACGGTTCGCAAGGACATGGTCAGGGTCTCAACGCCCGCGACAATGGCCTCAACGTCATTGTCGGTGTTCGCAAGGACGGTGAATCCTGGAAACAGGCTATCGAGGATGGCTGGGTTAGTTCTTTCCCATTTTTACTCCCCGTGTTCTCTCATTTTCGTCCACTCTAGATCCCAGGTGAAACCCTCTTCCCCATCGAGGAAGCAATCAACCGTGGTACCATCATCATGAACCTCCTCTCCGACGCGGCTCAATCACAAACATGGCCCACCGTTGCCCCTCTTATCACCAAGGGCAAGACGCTCTACTTCTCTCACGGTTTCTCCGTCGTCTACAAGGAGGACACGAAAGTCATCCCCCCTGCTGACGTTGATGTCATTCTCGTCGCTCCAAAAGGCTCGGGTCGTACCGTCCGCACCCTCTTCAAGGAAGGAAGGGGTATCAACTCTAGCGTTGCCATCTTCCAAGACGTCACCGGCAAAGCAATGGAAAAGGCTGTCGCCCTCGGTGTCGCCGTCGGCTCTGGCTACATGTACGAGACCACCTTTGAGAAGGAGGTCTACTCTGACCTCTACGGTGAACGTGGTGTGGTATGTTTCTACTCCTGTTTGCTCGATCGTTCTCTGCTCATGTTAACTCGCATAGCTCATGGGTGCCATTCGTAAGTATCAGCCGTGATAATTAACCACCTTCGGCCTGTCTAATGATGTTATAGAGGGTCTTTTCTGCGCACAATACAAGGTTCTTCGTGCCAACGGCCACACTCCCTCGGAGGCATTCAACGAAACTGTCGAGGAGGCTACCCAGTCTCTCTACCCGTTGATTGGTCAGAAGGGGTGAGTTTCCAACTTGACATTGTAAACTGTCCACTCAGACATGTTCGTTCTCCTTGCAGTATGGACTACATGTACAACGCATGTTCCACCACAGCTCGTCGTGGCGCTCTTGACTGGGCTCCCGTCTTCGAAAAGGCCAACTTGCCCATCTTCGAGAAGCTTTACCAGAGCGTCAGGGACGGCACAGAGACACGCAAATCGTTGGAGTTCAACGGCCGTTCGACCTACCGCCAAGACCTTGCCAAGGAGTTGAAGGAGATCGACGACCAGGAAATCTGGAGAGCCGGTGGGTTCTTTTTCGTTTGGTCATTCGCCACCCTGGATTATTCGCTCAATCCCATTCTTAGGCAAAACCGTTCGCTCCCTGCGCCCCGACTACAAGACCGAGTAAATGTCTATCCGACAAGAAGATGCTGATATTGTCATGATCTAATACCGCTTGGAGTAGACTTGTTGGTTTTCTTCTCTTGCGCTTCCCTTTGAGCATGATTGTTTTCGTGTTCAAAGCTAAAAACACCGCTTGGTGCAGTTGTGTTGTAGAGGATGCGTATGCAATACAATAGCGATGAAATGTAACAATGGTCCATTCATTTTCAACGACATCCGTGAGCTGAGATATACTACCGGGTGAACCCAAATGGGCTACCAAGTGCTCCTGTTCTATTGTACCACTGTATCAGCACCGGATTTACTTGCAATACCGACTGAAGGGCCATGGACAAGGACAATCGCGACGATTTCACGTTCGCCAAGCTGTCTGACTTGAAGCTACCAGTCATCTTTCGGGTGTATGTATCCTACGTCTATCCTGTCGAGCCTCACACCAACGCGTCTCTAATCCAGCTCACAACTCGAAGGAACCAGGCCCCGGAAATCAGTCTCAGAGGTACTCGAGAACCCAGAATTGAAATTTCACGGCGCCGAATCTTCGTATGTTGTCTATGCTCGTAACGATATCCACACCCCAGGGAACTCATCTCGAGACAGCTCGCTCTCAGATCTCTATGTCACCTGCCAACTCGTTGCTGATAACAAGCCCCTCACGATTCCGTTCAGAACGTCGTTCAAGGCGTTCAAGACTAATTATACGTAAGTTACTCCACTCGCCTTGCGTGCGTCTTTACTCACCAGAAAGTGTTGCAGTTGGAACGAATGGGTAACACTCCCGATACGATATTGTGACCTCCCGTTGAGCTCGCAGGTTACCTTCACTGTTTGGGACATCGGAGGACCTCGCTCCGCCACACCGGTCGGTGCCTCGACATTCAGATTGTTCGGGAAGAAATGGTGAGGCAGCATCACTTATACTTTCACTCCACCTACTCATGACGGTCCAGCACATTGCGGAGAGGTAAACACAGGCTTTTATTGTGGCCAGGCCAAGAAGCAGATGGATCGACGGACTCCAAGACACCGAGCAAACTGGGCACGAGAGATGAAATGGGTCGTTTGGAGAAGGTGAGTTCCTCCGTCTTACTGATACGCACTCGGGCACTGAGAATCCCGTCACACCACTTTAGCTCGTCAAGAAATATGAACGGGGGGACCTTCCAAAGTCAGATTGGCTCGATAAGATGGCTTTTCGAAAGATGGAGGAGATTCATGCCGTATGTGCTCCATCAGTCTAACCCTGGGTAACCTTGACCTGGAATTCCAGGCGGAGACCGCAAAGTCGGAGAACATGTTCTTATACATCGACCTCCCCCGTTTCGACTTCCCGGTGGTCTTCAGCGAACCTGTAAGCAGCGAACGATCTTTTTATTTTCTGCGAGACTGACAAAGTCTTACTCAGGAGACACAGAGCGCTCCCCCAACTTCCACCGCGCCTACAATAGTTGCCCAAACACCCGTTGCACCTGTTCTCCCTCCCTCGTTTGCTACCGACCCTCATCTCTGGGCGGTGTTAGACCCCGAAATGTCTCGCGAGAATCCTGTAGAGGACAAACATCGTCGACTAGTTCGAAGCCATCGGAGCAGCCCTTACGACAGAGAACTCAAACCCAATGCCAAGATCAGAGATGAGCTTGGCGCAAGTATTCGTGTCTTTTTCGCCTCCATTCACATCACTAATACCATCGGTTTAGGAAATACTCGGTTACCCTCCTTCGCAACCCCTCACCTCAGAAGAGAAAGACTCGATCTGGAAGTTCCGCTTTTACCTTGCGAGGGATAAGCGTGGACTGACCAAGTTTCTCAAATCGGTGACTTGGAGAGACCCGTCTGAAGTCAAGCAGGCGGTGGAAGAGCTCTTGCCCATGTGGACGGAGGTTGACACTGATGATGCTCTTGAGCTATTGGGCCCTGGAACAGTGGACTCGCGTGTGAGAGCGTTTGCGGTGAGGCAGTTGAATCGTGCGGACGATGACGTAACCGGTCTATTTCTCTTTGGTTTTCTTTCCCTACTAACTAGGGATCTTAGGAACTTATGTTGTACCTACTGCAACTGGTTCAGGCGCTCAAGTTCGAGAGTGCTGCGAGCGATCAGCGGTCGTCCCGATCAACCACGAGCGCAATTTCGTATGATGACAGTGGACTGTCCGACTTCCTAATCACCCGTGGTGTGCAGAATCACGTCCTCGGCAATCGATTATATTGGTACCTCATGGTTGAGGTCGCTCTAGAGGACAGAGTGGTGGCGAAGATGTATGGCAGAGTCGTGTTCAAGTTCTTGAGCAAGATTCTTGAGGTGTGCACATCTTCATCCTTGTCGTTATTCAGTTATTCATGGCAATCTTAGTCAGAGGGTGGTAGTGAACGTCGTGAACTCATGCGAAGGCAAGGCATTATGGTCGAAACGTTGGCGAAGCGTGCCAGAGATATCAGGATTTCGAAAGATCCTCGACCAAAAAAGATCGAAAAGCTGCGGTCTTTCATTAATGACTCAAAGAATGGCCTCGTCAACATTCAACCGCTCCCTCTTCCTCTTAATGCCCGTATCCAGGTCACCGGGATCAATGCAGAGAAGTCGTCGGTATTCAAATCCAATCAGTTCCCGTTCTTGCTTTACTTCCAATGCTTGGATGGCTCAGAATACCCTGTGATGTTCAAGGATGGTGACGACATGCGACAAGACCAGCTAGTAATCCAACTGTTCACACTGATGGACCAGTTGCTGCGAAAGGAGAATCTAGATCTGAAATTGATCCTGTACGATGTTCTCGCAACGGGACCCTTGCAGGGTATGATGCAGTTTATCACGAGCAAAACCATAGCAGCAATAGTGAGCGAACATGGAACACTGCTGAACTACCTGCGTGCCAACAATCCTGATGAGGGAAGCGTTGGCACGTATGGCGTGGAACCTGGTGTCATAGACACCTTTGTTCGCAGTTGTGGTAGGTGTCTTGGTCTCTGCATTCAGAGAATAGCCGTTAACCAAGCTATAGCTGGGTATTGCGTTGTCACATACCTACTTGGAGTTGGAGACCGCCACTTGGATAACCTATTGCTCACACCCGATGGTCCGTTTCCCCTTGACGATGTTACGCACATGCTCATAGTTGCCATCCACAGGTCATTTCTTCCATGGTATGATCCACGGTTCTCTCAGCTGTGACATTGCTCTGAAACTTACCTATTCACAGTTGACTTCGGATACATTCTAGGCCGCGACCCGAAACCATTCCCACCACCAGTCAAAGTATGCAAAGAAATGGTCGATGGCATGGGTGGCGCACAATCCACGCATTATGCACGCTTTAAGAATTTTTGCTTCACAGCATTCACCATCCTGCGCAAGAGCGCCAATCTCATTCTGAACTTGGTCGCCCTCATGATCGATGCCAACATTCCCGACATCAAGCACCGGGACGTGCATGAACAGATTCAAGAAAAGTTCCGCTTAGATCTCACAGAAGAGGAAGCTATCAAACATTTTGAAGCGCTTTTGAATGAGACGTCATACTTTACCGTCGTGCTTGATCGAATTCATGATCTAGCACAGTATTGGAGGAGCTGATGTGCCTGCGGTGGTCTTAGTCTCATAGAGTAGTGTATAGTACCGTTTTACAATTGTCGACTTTGGATATACCTGCCAGTGTGTAAACGAGGATTCGGGCTTCAAGGGTTCATCACACTCGAGTCGGAATATTGGGTGGGAGTAAACCAGGCAACCTCGATTCCATATCGTCCGATACTAGAATGAGATCACTAACCGAGGAAGAATCGTGACGCGTTATGGATATCGGATGAAGGCACCCGTGCATCTTCGTCTAGTTGTGGAGAGCTTCTGGGCTGAAACTGAGTAGGAACGACCTACTATCCAAGGCCAAGGGAGACTAATTCCCGCGTTCTCCAATGTGCAGACCAATTGATGTGACCCGCTCTCCAAGCTCCAAACGCACGCCAGCCTCCCTCGTGCGAAAGCCCTGGGATCCCCGCCCTTGCCAAAACAATATTCCGAGATAGAAGTCGCTCAATGTGGGGCAATGCGGTGGCACTCCGGAGGCTCTGGCCAAACAGCCGCCTTCGCTGAGATTCGCCAAGTATATACCCCGAAGGCCGGAGAGGGCCGTGATACCCACGGGAAACTGGTTGGAGACTTGGAGTTCACGGATTGGTAGTTATAGCACGGGAGGGATCTGGGGAGTGAGTCTGAGTGAATGGTGATATAATTATCTCCACGGTGTCCGACACGCCAGAGGCACGAGCCCAGCAAAGCGCTGGTTCCCGGATCTCGCTTGGGGTGCGCGCAAGTTTGAATTGATCATTGCGGGTGAAGCTCTGTGAACTTAGAGAATGTCTGCTCAGCTCCTTCTAAATTACCGACTCTCGAAGAACTAACGAAGGGTCAGTCCAGGCTTCGAAGTCAAGAAGACCCACCAGTGCAAGTTGCTGGCGCGAGTCAAATTTCAGACCAGTGCCAGACGAGCTTCGAAATGGAGATGCTCGTAATTTCGAGTATCACTCTATGCCAATATGGTGAAATGCACATGTACAAGTTGCGTTCTTAGTGGGAAAAACAGCAAGCAATTCTTCGAGGAACGAAAGGAAACAAAATCGACGCATAAGGTGTAGTAGTATATTTTACTCGGAGTCGATGACGGGCGGCCATGTCCCACGAGGTCCCTAGTCTGGTAACCAGCCCGTCTATGAGGCAAGCCGTCGATAGACGCGAGGTCCCACGCAGTTCCATCGCGCTACCGTATGATCGTGGAGGGCCTGGCAGAAATCACAGGATTCCTTATCATCAGCTCCTGGGCTCGCGCCAAACGGCTCAGATCGCGTTTCATGGGAAGGCGTGGGTTCCTCTTTCTAGACGTTCCAAGAGATATTTGAATACGCGTCAGACTACTACCGTCGGGTTTCTTGCCTGGACAGTCCCCAATCCAATCTGATACGAAAACAGGAAACGACTCAGAAGTTTGCCGTATAGTTTGACTGATCTGCTTGGACTGGTGACCTCCGAAGACTAACATCGGAGTTCTTCAAACTGCGTTTGTCACGTCAGCGTGATTCAAGTCCCAAGTTCCAGCTTGTTGTGACGAAGCACGTTGGAGTGTTTCCTGAGGATGGTCGTGTGAGTGATCTGCTACTTGTTTCATTTCACCTCCAGTAATTAATTAGCCCAATCCCCCTGCTCCAGTTAAACGGTTACCCTGGTGTGCTCATCCCTGATACTGGATGGTATGTTTGGCGTTTTCCAAGAACGTAACGACAGTGGTTTGTCTTGATCGGTAAAATCTCAGCACCGTTTGTTTTGTCGCGACGCCTATTCATTTCCGACAATCAGAGGAACTACCGCACAAGGTTGAGCAAGTTCCCTAAAAGGTATACTCGTTGGTAGACAGGGTCTTCTGAACCGTCATTCCGCCTCCAAGTTCGCCAGTACCAACGGCCATGGCAGCGCTCCGGTGCCAATGGATACCACGCTCTCTTGAACTCCATCCACCCGTCACACACGACCACTTTGGAGGCCTCTCCATGGCGTCTGTCGGGGCAGATAAATTTCGACGGTGACTGCTGCAGTCAATGCATCGATATCCCACTTGCGCCAATTCTCCTCGTCGTTCAACAAACCTCCTTTCCGTACTGCATATATAATGGCCCAGTGTCGCGCCTTTAACAACGACTTCACGGATGAGGTACGTACTCCAATACTCGACAATACAATTGAGACTGAACCTTTGAAATTCAGCATGTTGACTGGCTCATACGACTAGCACCCGCTGCCACCGATTCCCGAAACTGCTTCTATACTTGCGGTTGGGCCACGCCCCTTGGCATCTGTAGCGCTTCAGTTCAAGGTTCTGATTTTTCTGAACACCTGCGTGTTTGCCACAGTGTTGCCGGCCCAGATAAAGCACAACTCAAGTGCTGCTGGACGGCTTGTGGGATTGACATGAACAAAGAAAGCGTCATAAGGCACGTCCAGGAGGTGCATCTCGAATGGAAGTATGCATGCCCCCATTGCCAGGAGCGTTTCACGCGCTCCTACACGATGCAATCCCACATGAAAAGGCAGCACTTCGGTGGTTAGAAGGACGATTGTAGGTCACCTCGGCATATCGAAAAGCCACTTATCTTACTCATCCCTATAATGCAGTGCATTGGTAGTAATCCAAGCTGTAGAGGTATTACGTCTACAAGTCCTGAATGTACTCGTTGACATACATTGCTCGCGGATAAGTATAACTGATGATGGTGTCAGCGCTCAACTAATACATCAGGCCTCGAGACCTCCAAGCTTCGAATTAATTAATGTTCCTAGGCTTGCTTGATTTGGATGCGCCAGCCCTCGGTGTCTGCCAACATGGCCGACAAATCGCCGCCCTGGAGCGCTTGTTGGCAAGCTGTGTTGAAGTGATCGGCATACATTGGCTTCTTGGTCTGGCACCATGCCACTGCATGCTGTGCGGTTACCCAACACACACCGACCTAAGTGCCATTGAGATGCGAGACGATCTATCGCTGGCTCGAGTCGTCGAGCAAAGATCGTGTCGAAGAGCGACAGTTTTATAGAGAGGAGAGTTCATCGTTGTGAGTTCTCCCAACTACCGCTCGGCAGATAGGCATCCTCAGACTTTAAACCATGGCACCCCCCATGGTACAACTACAGACTCGGAGCGCTCGCGATACTCCGCTCCACAAACTTTTATTAATATTTGAGTATGGCGTTGGCAGGCTCTCGTACGAGTGTCCTGGCTGCCGGGTCATTCGGGAGCTTGGCAAACTTATAAAGGTGAATATCATCTCTCATCGTCCAGAATCTCGACAATACTCCGATTCATCATGGATTCGTTCCTCGTGGATCTAAACTGCGATTACAACTTGATGCATTCCGACAAACAGTATTTGCCATCGTTGGCTGGCATCCCTGCCGAGATACGTGCATCTACGAGAAGAGGCTGCCGTGACATTCAGCCAAGTCGCCTTTTTCCAGGTGAATCATTCACACAATGCCCTTGGTTAGTCCATCCGTCAATAATAATGGATAAGCGCCGCGGGGGCTGAGATGCTGTACTAGGCTCCAATACAACGAGGCTGTCCAGCTCGACCATGGGGCAAATCACATGGTTTCAACTGGCTCTACGCCGGAATTGGCACACGGCACTTGTAGCTTCGAAGGTGAGAAAGATATTCAATTGGCGGATTAATTCGTTGTCTAAGCGATTTTCTAGGCGGGCGGACCATGCAAACCAGGGGATGCAGGCCTGGTGTGGTTACGCAGGTCATTATGCATGATCTGACCCCGTTGAACGCATATCCGTCTCTTCTTGCAAGTGATTCCTCGTGGCCAGATTATCTCAATATCTCAGCCTCTCCTTCGGAGTGCTTCGATCAGTTCAGTTACAATAACCCTGGGTTCGCGAACAGAGAACAGCTGTCGTACCCGATAACTGAATGTCCATTCGCCGACGTTTTCAGTGTCCCACAGAACATTGATATAGACGTGAGTGTATTTCAGGTTAACCAACCCACAAACTCAACTTTCACAGCCCGTGGATCATAGATCATTCTGCGAATGGGTACTTCCCGGCAGTTCAACACCCTGTCGGATGCATCTACGAGGAAGCAACGTGAAACATGCCATCTCTCAGCACCTCGCTAGCGTCCACGATCTCTCTTCGTTGAAGGGGAAATCGACACAACGGTGTCGCTGGTCAGGGTGCGGAAAGGAGCTCAAACAGGAGAGTTTAGTCCGCCACATCCTGACCGTGCATTTGCGTATAGAAGCGACCTGCAGGGCTTGCGGATCTTCATTTGCTCGCCAAGATTCCCTCCAAAGACACATGAAAAATGCCTGTGGGGCTGCCAAAGGCGGCCAGTAATGAAAGCAAAGCGTCCATCTTTGTATACTTCATCGATTATAATGCGTACCTGATGTTTTCCGCAATATGTATTATCAGTATGTCAAAATATTCAAGCAATCAATTTTGCACAGACACGGAAGAAGGCGTTTCAACGTCCTCGAGGGATTCCTGTCATAGATAAATTATTACAATAAAGGCTCCTTCTAGATGGGGGATTGTGTTATCGTCGTCGAGAGCCGGTTCTCCACCTCTTCCATGACCTCTCGAGGAGTATTCAGGCTAGTCATGAAATACGCGACGTTGCCCAGCGTCCTGTAGTGTATTCCAAATGGAGCGCCGCCGGGGGCTGAGGAGAGGGAACCGTCGCTGACACATGTTCCAATGGAGCGAAGTAAACCCTGGGCAGAATGGGATACGTAACCTGTGCCATAAGCGCGCCTCAGTAGTAGTCCAAGACGATCGACGATGAAACCCTACCAGCACTGTCATCTTTGAACTTGATGGCAAGGACAGTCCCGAGAGTCATGACCTCGTCGACGACGTCTACCCTTGAGACGGAATCTACGAAGTTAGGGTCCCAGAAGCTCCAGATCTTGGTTTCTGACTTGGTCTCGGAATTGCGGGCCCATTTCTCTTGTGCTGCGCCCCAGGCATTCTGCCGAACGAGATTCTCGATGATGTCCAGCGTCGTGTTCGCGACTTGACACCCAACTGCGTGAGCGGTGTAGCTGTGACCATGTAAGAGCGCGTCGATTTTGGACTGAGAGTTGAACGATTGGAATATGTGATTAGAGGCGAGTGTTACTGCGAGAGGAAGAACGCCGCCGGTGAGGACTTTTGCATGGACGGAAATATCGGGATTTACGCCAAGGATGGGTCCGACGGATTTGAATCCAAGGCGATACAGGCCAACGAAGACCTCGTCGAAAATGACGGGCAACGGGTTCGGGAAGAGTGATTTATCGCGAACTGCATCGACCATGACTCTTTGGAAAAGAGGATCTACAAAGATCATCCCCCCGGCGCCCATCACTATAGGTTCCAGGACAAGAGCGGCCAGCTGTTGTTCATCATTTTTGTTAAGAACGCGAAGAACATCCCTGAGATGCGTTCGGTAGGTGTCGGCAAGCGGTGAGCTGAGACGATCCTCGAGGTTATATATGGTGTGGAGGTCGTCAAACTTGAGAGAAGAGAGAGAAGAAGCCGACGAAATAATGTTCGCAGGAAGATTAACGCTGAATTCTCCATTTTTGACCGAGACAGTCGGTGGTTCGAACCAAAAGCCTTTGGACTGATGCCATTCACAGGTATAAACACCTTCTTCTGTCGCGTCCATAGCTCCGATCGTGTCTCCGTGGTAACTCCCCTTCAAACCGACTATTCCAAGACTCTTCCGATCGCTGGGTTTGAGATCATCGCCTGCAGTGACCGAGAACGATCGCAGCGCCATCTTCAACGCAACTTCCATCCCCGTCGATCCGTTATCCGCGAAAAAGGCACGGGAGGCCCATCCCTTGCCAGGTCCGTCGTGTACCAAACGTTCCGCCAGCTTCAGGGCAGGGAGGTGAGTTGCCTGAGGAAACATGACGTGGCCGTACCGCCCAGCTGCGTTGGCCGCTGCCAAAGCTAACGATGGATGTGCATGGCCTACAGCTTGCGTCCACCAAGACGCGGAGCCATCCAATTTGGGCGCAAGGTATGAGGCAGATGTTGATGATGGTTTCGAAGACGAATCATAAACGCTGAAAAAGTCTGCCCATGCACTATCGATCACGCAAACATCCTGCTCGGACTTGACTAATCCGTGCTGCACGAATGGCCACCAGATGGTATCAAGTGTTCTGCGGGGCATCGAATCGAGCTCTTCGATACGACGGACATGACATTCGTCCAGTTGGCGTAAGGCACCAAAGACATCGCCATCGAGGGTATTGGGAACGATAGTGGAGTAATATGATTCCGTGCTCACAATGTCTTCGCGGACATTGTCTAGACGGGGAGGAGGAGGGTCCAATGGCGCGACATGAATTTTGCGTTCGGCAAAGTAAGGTGAAAGATATTCGTAGTTCCGATAGTAGCTATCGCGGAAGAGGAAAATGGCATCCACGATGTAGCCACGCAGGAGAAGCGACTCGTAAGAGGATATAGTAGAGGATATACCACCGAGCTTTGAGTCACCGATCAGGACCGTAGGGAGAAACAATGGTCGATAGCTATCAAGCTGTGTGGTCCCGGAAAGCGTTGGACTGTGCACACCTCGAAGAAGCGTCAGGAATGGTACTGCACTGATCCGGAAATCCCACACACTCAGGAGTGACTCTCACCTCCAGCAGTTTCAACGTACATATGCCCTGACTTTCCTGTTCGGGCACATGCGCGTATGTGTTCGGCGATCGCGTTGAGGAAAGTCATGTCGGAAGGTGCGGTGGACTGCCGGGATGGTCGATGCACAGACCTTGTTCGCGAAAGGGCTGCTTACCTCGACCTCTGACCTGTCGGATGCCATTTTGACAGCGAGGTGGGGACTGACGGGATCATTGTATCGGAACAAGCAATGGGTGTTGATCAATTGTTGGTGGGGTCCGGAATAACGTTTGATGTGTCTGATGTACCCTCAACGACGCGTCAAAGTGGAGGTGAAGTGAATCAACCTACGTGTCATCGGCATCCTGGGGAGCCCCCGTGCTGACGGGTTTCAAGTAGAACACCTTGTTGTTCGTCAGAGCGGATGCGCGCACGAGGGCAGCAGTGATGATTGTCTTGCCAACATCTGTGTTCGCGCCAAATATCTGGTGAACGCGAAGGTGTTTATAGAGATGGCTCATGTCATATCACTTTCAAGTTGGACGTGGCTGGAGTGCTACAGAGTCTGTCACGGGTAAGCGGAATCAAACTCAGGCTTTGATCCAGATTATTTAACAGAAATCACAACATTCATACCACCGAAACTAAACTGTAGCTTCTTATAACTCCGTACTACAACCGCAATACACGGTTTGTCTGCGGACCAAGCAGAGTACACCTACGCATACACTAAAGACATCCAGACGTCTCCGTGTGTTGGGAATAGCCCTGTGAAAACTATTGGTTGCCTATGGTATTCTCGATGAATACGGTTAAAGCTGTTGTTCAATTATATACATCGCGAATGTACTGCCGAGCCCATGGTCCGAGTTCGTTATCCGCCATAGGAATGGTGACGCCGCAGATAGCAATGTGCCGACCCACGCTTTCCCTGGTAATGGCATCGGCGGTGCCCACGTATGGGGTGTAGCCGACTTGGGGAGAGACGCTAAAAGCTCCTCTCCTCAGGATATTCTCGTATCCACCTGGCTCAGCGAAGAGCTCGGTGACAACCGCCATGAACTTTTGGCGGGCTTCGCGAGACTCGGGATCGTTGGAGAGCACAACGGGGCGGAGGCGAGCGACCGTTCGACTTGCCCTCATGTCGGTTGTGAAGGGTCTGCCGTCCATATCACGTCGGATGCCTCTAGGACATGAACTTGGATTGGCCGCGTAGTACGCTACCCAACATTCCACAGGGTCCTCTAGGCGAGGATTGTTCAAGGGAACTGGAAGTTTGGGAATAGAAGCGGGATGCTCCCAATCCGGAGTGCGCCAGGTCGAGAGCAGGTAACGTTGGGCTTCCGTCTTCTGCTCCCTGGGAGTCCTGTGAGCCTCAGAACACAAAGCTTTGACCTTGGTCAAGGCCTGGTAGTTCCCAGGTTGGTGAGCAGCCTTGATGAGCGACAGGATTTGCTTGATGCTCTTGGCAGGCTTCATCATCTTGTGAGTCTGTGGAACGACCATCTGCCAGCCCTGAGGAGCATGCTGCTCATCAACGAGGGACTGTGGCGCCGGATCATCATCGATCCCGGGTTGTCCGGCAGACAACACGGCCGCAAAAGAACGAGCGGCAACGCAATCAGGAAGCTGCGCCTGCGGAGATGCAGGAGTGACCATGGGAGGCGAAGTATGCTGGGGACATGGTAGAAGTTCTGTGGCGGAGGACTGATCGGGCGATGTGTCGGGAAGCGGTGTGTCGGGCTGAGGGTAGGGAAGCTCAGGTTGTAGTACTGAGGTGGGAGCGATGGGGGGAGATGATTGAGCAGGGACAGGGACAGGAGGTGTGACCACTGCGGGAGGATAAGCGAGGGGGCTGCTCAGTTGTTTGAGCTTCTCCTGGAGACGATCACGATCTGCGCGACTGGAGTCGAGCTGAGCACGGAGAGTGAAAAGCTCCTCGCGAGCTTGGTTGCGCTCGAATCGATAGCGCTCAACGCTGTCGCGAAGTTCGCGTTCCTCCTCTTTTTGTCGGCGAACGCCCTCCGAGATGCCCTTGCTATAGACGTCCTCACGAGCACGCTTCCGATCCTGGAAAGCGATCTGGAAAGCGGGTTGGTGGGATGAATAGCTCGCGTCGGCGACGTGCTTCATGTAAGCACTGCAAACGTCGCATCCTGCAGGATGGACGATTCCATAATCCTCGAGATACTCCCAAGGAGACAAGAGAGTGGGAATGCCACGAGTATCTCTGATGGAGAGACGGAATGGCTCGTCGCTGCTGGACAGTGGGTACATTACACTCCTGCTGGAAGGTTGTATCTGGGGGTAAAATGAAGCGCACCAGGCGATATGGGACAAGTCAGAACAAGGATATCTGAGTTACGAAGACAACGGTTTGCATTGTGGCACTCGAGTGCGCTGATATCCTGTAGACCACGTGCTTGCCTTGCGGACAACACCTGGCATTGTTTGGTCCTGTTAAGATCAAAGGGTATTGCAAAACAAACACAAACAATTCCATCCGTGCCATCTTACATAATATTTGGATCTGTTTTGACGGTGGCTTGGTACTATCCAAACCTTAATCCGAGTATCAACGCAGATTTGGAGAGACAGTCTTCATCATCAACGACGACGACAACGATGGCCTCAAGACCGACAGTCACCGTACAAGGAGGTATGTACAACGTCTCTCCCTCATCGCCATCGTTAATTTCAATCCAGAACCTTCCTCCTCCCTCCCTCTTCCCGCCGTCTTGACGGCCCCCATCAGGCTCGATGTCGTCGCTCAGGTTCACAGTCAGTCATCCACAATCACCCATATATCGTTCCACTCATTTCTCTACAGAGAGCATCGCAAAGAACAAGCGTCAGGCCTACGCCGTCAGCGAAAAGGCGGGCCACCAGACCTCCGCCGAATCTTGGGGTACTGGTCGCGCCGTCGCACGTATCCCCCGTGTCGGTGGTGGAGGAACCCACCGTTCAGGACAGGTACTTCGATCCCACCATCTCCTGTGCTCCCCCTCTCACTTCTGTCCCAGGCTGCATTCGGTAACATGTGCCGTGGTGGTCGCATGTTCGCTCCTACCAAAACCTGGCGCAGATGGCACGTCAAGGTTAACCAGAACCAGCGCCGCTTCGCTACCGTCTCCGCTCTCGCTGCTTCTGCCCTCCCATCCCTTGTTCTCGCTCGTGGTCACCGCATCGAACAAATTTCCGAGGTCCCCCTTGTCGTCCCCGCTTCTGTAGAGTCCCTCAAGAAGACCAAGGAAGCCGTCGCCCTCCTCAAGAGCCTTAACGCCTATGCAGACGTTGTCAAGGTTTCCAACTCTCGCAAACTCCGTGCAGGAAAAGGAAAGCTGCGCAACCGCCGTTACCGCCAACGCCGTGGTCCTCTCATCGTTTACAACGAGGACAACGGTATCGTCAAAGCATTCCGTAACCTCCCCGGTGTTGAACTTGCCAATGTCAAGAGGTTGAACCTCCTCCAGCTTGCTCCTGGTGGTCACCTTGGCCGTTTCGTCATCTGGACTGAGAGTGCCTTTGCTCTCCTTGACCAAGTCTTCGGTACCTTCGACAGCCCCTCTGCCTTCAAGAAGGACTACATGTATGCGTCGACCCTCTCTCCGCTATTTGTCACTCTAATTCCTGTATTTCAGTCTCCCCACTGCCAAGATCACCAACCCCGATGTCACTCGTCTCATCAACAGCACAGAAATCCAGTCCGTCGTCCGTCCCGCCAACTCCAAGATCCAGAAACGCCCATGGACGCAAAAGAAGAACCCCTTGGTCAACAAGTCTGTTCTCTTCCGCCTGAACCCCTACGCCAAGGTCCTCCGCCGACAGGAACTGCGTACGTGTTCTGTCTTGCCATCGATCTCTACCGTACTCATGATTTTTACCGACAGTCCGCCAGGCAGAAAAACAAAAGAAGGAGAAGAAGACCGGAGTTGCTGGGGAGGCTTTCCTCAACACCCTCTTCGCTCCCTGAAGTGCTATACCGTGGTTACTTGTTTCTCATCGATGCATGTCTTATGACCTACCTCCATCCATGTCTTATGTGCCTATATGCCAATGCTCACAGAATTCATGAGGACTGCAACTTGATCCTGAAATTTGTCTCGATTCGTGTATCGGTGTGGGGCAGCATGTAAAACGTGGTGATTAACGATCAACGGCCCTGAAGTGTACTCATTATTGCTCCTGAATGACATTGGCAGACTTCATACGTTACATGCATCGAGTACAACACAGAAGTATCATGACCATTTAATTATCCTAAGGAAGGAGTTCGTCGACAACGGGAAAGATGTTCGGTATCGTAACTCATGTCGCATAGCACAGAATTGTCGGACATTTAGCTTTTGACTGTTTAGACCCCCGGTGCATAAGCCGTCTCCGCGACCCCGAATTGACCCTTGGTAAGGGAGTTGAGCTTATCTTCTTCCCTATCAAGTTTGCGCACAAAGAGCCAGAACATAATCCCCGCAACACCTCCCAGGACACCAACACTACCGTAGTTCCATACGAGTAGAGGGTCGATCGAGAGTGCTGTGTGGGAGAAAGGACCGTCAGTTACGGATTCCCAACCCAGAACGTGGAATGGCGGCGACTCACGAACAAAGGCCTCGCCGAGAGCGGAAGAGAGGGATGTCGTGAAGAGGAAGATGGACATCACGAGGGAGCGCATGTTCTTGGGAGCCTTCGTAAAGGCATACTCAAGCCCAGTGATAGACGCAAGGATCTCGCTAAATGCGATCAGAACGTAACTGGGTCGACGAGTCGTCAGTGACCGAGGATATTAGTACTTCGAGGCCATCTCCACTCACGATCCAGTTTGGATCCACACATTCAAGGGCGAGACGAGGGGGTTCTTGTCAGCGTCAACACATGTGCCAGCGTAGTAGCCGCAGGGGTTTGTCTAACATGCAACGTTTAGGGAAATGGGAACATAATACTTATTCATAGACTTGCCTTGTAAATATAATGCTGAACCACAGCCGCCCAGACCATGGCTGCAGCTCCGGTAGCGAAACCCCCCGTAATTTTCTTGAGCGCAGTGAATCTCCAGCCCCATCTTGAAAACGCAGGGTAAATCTGTTGAACAAATACAACAGGTTGACCTCAACGGCGTCCCCTATACGTAGTTGCGTACGTACTATTTGGTCACAGATGGGAATAAAAATGATGAGTGCGAAAGGGTCCAAGTTGGACAAAACATCATTGGGTAAACCATGAGTGTTCATGGTCGCGGCTTGCGAGGTCAGGTTGTTGTTCAACTGGTTATAGCAAAGCCCTGAAAAAATGTTACGGTAATTCACAAAAACAAACAGGGATTTACTGACAGTAAATGGGGAACCACAAAAAGACGACACAGGCCTTGAATCCACGTCGAACTTCGTCGACCCAGTTATCGTCAAACTTCATCCACTTTGGTTTCTCGCCGACTACTTTAGAGGGTTTGGCATTCTCCCAGAAATCGTCAGCGGCAAGTTGTCGGACACATCGGACAGGGTTCCAGCTCCAACGATCGTTAGCAGCGTAACGCCAAAGGCGAAGAGAGGTGGTAAGCACAGAGCCAGAGGGAGGGGATGTGCGGTATCGTCCATGACCCCACCAAAGGAAGATCGGAGATATGAAGAAGACGATAGTTGGGAGAGTGTACGCAAGCCAGAAACCCACGTACTGTCATTGGAATTAGTGCTAAGGAATTGACATATGAATTGAGGAAATAACATTACCTTCTCTGCGTATACCATACCAATTTGCCCAATGAGTGCACCAATGTTGATAAAGAGATAGAAATACTAAAAAAGAAAGGAAGGGCGGATGAGGCACTGCACCCGAGCTGGAAGCGAGGAAACACACCATGTAGATCCTGGTGGTAGTCATAGCAGGATCAACAATGATACGCTCGCCAGATTTGGTGTAACCAATGAATGGTCTCGTTCGTTGATATTGCTCGGCGATCAGTGGTGAAATATTGGACTTGAAGCCACCTGCTCCTGTACCTGTAATGATAAGGGACAAGATGAACAGCCCAATGGAAGCCCTCCCGCCAATGACTCCAGGAATGGCAGAGATGATCATGATGACATGTCCGAGCATAGCTAGAGCTACACTCCAGCAAATAGTCTTGTAGCGTCCCCAGTAGGTATCGGCGACGTAGGCACCGGCGATCGGACAGATATAGGACCTAACCGGAAATGACACATCGTATGGAGACCCTCAGATGAGGATGATTTCACACACCAGAATTGATAGAAAGTGGTTAATCCAGTGGACATTTGCTGACCTCCACCCAGAGCACCAGATTGCCCAGTAGCCCCGCCGGCACCAGTTCGGGAGCCATGCGGGAGTGGTTGCTGAATGAAGTTCGTCTGTCGAAGCAGGAGTCATGATTGACAGTGTTATGAAACAAGGCAAAACTTACGAAGACAGCATTAGCGCCTGTAGGTACACGATGACCGAGCATCAACAGAGATGACGATATTCGTAGGACAAACTTTCATACCATAATACTGCAAGACGGAAAAGCTTAAGGGTGAGATCGTTGACGTCGGGTCGGAAATGGGGAAAGACTTACGGAGAAACGCTCCGCCAATTCAACAACAGCGATCACTATTTGAGGGCTTTAACAAAGTGTATATCGAGGGTATGAAAGAAAGGCATTTACTGTACGCGGTCCAGGGAAGTGAGTCGGACACACGACGAAGAGTGACCAACTCTTGTTCAGTGGGGAATTCGAGTCCCTCATGAGCGCTATCGACATCATTGTCAGCGTCTAGGATGAGGGAGTTCTTCTTTTCAAGGGAGACCTCGTCCTGAGCATGGTACTGATCTGCCTCTGCTTTGGTGCTCATCTTGAAGGGCAACAACGAACCACTGGGCGCTGAAGGAAGAGCAAGTTCATTTCCTTCTTCTTAAAGGCTTCCTCGACAGGGACAGGCACAGATTTTGTATCAACCATACCATATGGTGCAGCTGCCAGGCGAGCACATGAGAGCACTTGGCGCAGACCTTGGCTGCTTGGCAACTCGAGATAGAAGTTCGTCTGGGACGAAATGTCGCGACGTGCCTTGAGCATATTAAGTCCGAGTCCATGCCAACATGAACGTCACTGAGTCCTGTGACCCCAGCTCCGAATCTCCATGTGGTGCATGTCTTCCAAGACATAATTGAAAGATGGCATATCGACCGGGAGATAGCGCTGTAGATCACCACCGCTCAATCAATACAAGCGAGAAAGTTTAGATACTAAAGGTTTGCTGAAGGTCATCTCAATACTAGGGTACAAAAAATAAACCTCCAATGTGAGTGTGTACTTGTACAATCCACATGAAGATAGGGAGAGAGATGGTCAGTACGAGGAGGAATGGATCAACGAGCGGAGTTCCTCGATGCCCCGCCGAGGAGTCACTTTGAAAGGGAACGGGAGGGGGTGACTGCATGACAGGTGTTAACTTATTGGAAGATCATGATGCGAGGAACTCAACAACACACATTGCAATTCCACTCGACCACTGTGGTTCAAAGTCGACATCATCGCCGTTAGAGTCTTTCGCCTTGGAGAAAGTGAACAGCGCGAGCATCCCTGATATGGCATACCAGAGGGACGCATCGGCGATGTGGCGTCCTACACAAATCCTACAAAACCGTGAGATATGGAGGATTCTGCCATGTTTGGCACATAAGCGGACAAACCTTCTACCGAACCCGAAGGCGAACCCAACTGTGTCAGCATTCAAGTGTCCGTCCGCATCCAAAAAGCGTTCTGGAGTGAAATCAAAAGGCTTAGGGTATTTCTCCTCATTGTGAGTCATTGCCCTGTCGACCATGTTAGCTGGAGTTAGTGCACAATAACCAGTGGACCTACCAGACGTTTGGCATTACAGTCGCTCCTAGGTGAGGTTAAAGATTGCTTAACATTATCAAGGGAACTGTTACCTTTAGGGATATAGTAACCGTTGTATACATCACTTTCCGAAGCGGCGTGAGGAGTTGCTGCGATAGGTATGCGTAAGGTGCAAGTCAGTCTTGGTCAGGAGAAACAAGGTCTTACACAGGGGAAGGATAGGATGCCATCTCAAAGTTTCTCGGAGAACAGCATCGACATAGGGGAGCGACGGTCTATCTGCCCATGTTGGTAGCCTTGAAGTTCCCACCATTACGTCAATCGCGGCCTGGGCTTTCCTCTGAGCTTCCGGGAAGAGCACCATGGCGAGGATGAATACTTGAAGCATTGACGCTGTCTATATAGTGTGTGAATAATCAAGCATCTGTAGATCAGTTGACTACCCACGGTCTCTGATCCAGCTGCAAGGGATACGGCGATCAAACCTCCGCAAATATATCTGGGTATGCGATGCTTACCTCCGAAGGCAGTTGCGGAAGCCTCCTTGATCGTTTGAGATAGGTGCTGTTCCTCCCCCTTGACTCTCATCCTATTGAGAGCGTCTGAAACCATCGAGGGACCAGCTGTGCCCTCCCGCTAGAAATGGTGTTTGAATGTGAATCATCCACAATGCAAAACAACTGACCATTTTCCCCAACACATACTCGAAAGGAGTATCCACCCAGTGCGTGACCCATTCTCTCGACTGGGCAGCCTTCTTATGGATACTCATGCCAGGGAACCACGAAGGGAGTATTAACACTAGTGGTCACGTGAGGACGCGATATAAATAAAGAGGCGGGACCACAATGGCATACGGGAAGGGAACACGCTGAAAAATGCGGCCACCTCTGGTCGGAGCTCCTCAACAGCCAACTGAACAGCTTTGCCGATGACGCCCACCATAGGATCGTTCTTCGGCTCCGTCTCATAATCATATACTGCTGCCATGATGATGGAGGATGAATACCTGTTCCAAATACAAGGTTCATTGTATAAGTACGATGGTCGAAAGAACGCGTCAACCTACACATGAAGGTGATTTAAGGCATTTCCTGGATCCCAGAAGAGGTCCAAGAACAACTGATGAGACTTGCGTTGTTGCATATGGCGATAGTTTGGGGCAGCGTCAGCCCTGAATGCCTGATGGAACAACCTTCTCTGTTGTCGCCATCTATCACCATAGTGGATCAGAACGGTATTAAAATCCAGGCCGAACCTATTGGTAGCATGAGTACGCTCAGCCGAGCGGCATAAACGAGGAACATACAAAACATTGGTTGGTAACTCCGGCCGATCAGAATAGATGTTGGAACGCTGATCTAAGAGCTCTCTGGCGACCTTCTCTGAGTTAATAACGATGATATTCTGGCTGATGAAACTGGAGTAAACCAGGTCTCCTGTATGACTGTTAGCTGTCGCTCGAGGGGGACCATAATCCATTGGAGCTACCATACTGTTTGCCCCACTCCGTGTAAGCGAGCCATGGGGCAGAGATGTTGATTCCCCGAACATTTCCTAGGAGAGGCAGCGGCGGCGGACCGGGTGGCAGTGGTAGCGTATTTCGCTTCCTCTTTGGCTGAAGATACCCAACATCGATGGCAATAGCGCAGATGATGACTGCGAGGCAAAGGTGTTGCCAGTTTGGTTCAGACATGAGCGAGGAGAAGGATGGACAGGAAGAAAAGGGCCAATACGGCACCGCTCGTATTTGTACGCGATTCACTAGTGAGCACCAAATAATCAAATCTGTGAAGATTTTTCGTTGACGTTTGAATGCTTGTGAGTCTGACTCAAAATAATTTATGACAGACGCTAACCCAACCTGGGTTCGACCGGTGACAGTAACCACTTTGTAACTTGAGTAGTGATTGTATTCGTCGATTTTAGGACGTTCAGCTCGCCATCTTGACCCTTACCTGCCGATAGATACCGCCCCCGCTAAGCGATGTTTGTGAAATGTACAGGCTGGATTCGCCAGGACAAGCAGTCGAGGCTTTGATCATGATCATTTAACGGTGTGAGTAACCGACATTAATATTGTATGTCTACTACCTTCTGGTTTAACGATACATACTTGAACATGTATACAGTACTATCAGCATCATCAGCATCCAGGTCAGCCTCCTCCCGAGCATATAATCCCCGCATTTAATTAACCCACCAACGGCGTGCGGTCAATGCATTCCTTGGCAACCAGTCGTTCAGTTTTAATCAACTCATCAGGTAAATTATTTTCTTATTCTCCCAAGTATTGGTTTTCAAGACTCAATCACTCAGTGTAAATATCCTAACGAAGTTGCTCTCGCATGCGCAACTGGTTGTTCTTGTGGAGAACCACGAGTCACGGGAAGAAATGCCTCAAACACGTTTCGGCATGCAGTCAGCCTGTATCAGCGTGGTTGGGGCTTCTGTGAACTCAGATACTCGTTGTCCCTAAAATGCAAGGCCTTCCAACCTTCGAGTCTGAGCCCCTGCACTCCTCACCGTTGGCAGCACACGCAATCAGTGCCGCGGCGACGGCGTCTGTTTTAATAGCAAGCATATCTATGCCCACGTCTCGTCACCAAACCCTTTCGGTGCGCTGCCTTTTACCCATGTCTTTTCCCTCAGAATCTCATTCTCCCGACCCTAAGCTGGTCGAAATGCTCCCTTTCGCCTCGTCACTTTGCATCCTTGCCGCGCTCGCTACAGGGTCGTTCGCGTTGCAGAACAGCGCAAATGTATCCGCTGCCCCAGATGCCAGCCAGTCTAGGATGTACTCGAGCTCTATTTCAAGCATCATCGCTGCGGTCACCCCGATGTTGGCGCTCATATACTTTTGCCCATTATACCTACTGTATCGGCACTCGAAGCGCCATCCTAGGGCGCTGAACAAGGTGTCTGGGATTCGTGTCCAGCAATATGGACCACGTAAGTCTAAAGGGTGACCACTGCGGATGGTGACCTCGTGGCTGACGCATGCTTGTAGTTATCTACATCTTCCTTCTCTTCAGCAGCCTGGCGTTGGTGATTCCTTTCAGTTCATACTCGTTGATCAGCGTTTGACCAATGTGATCTGTAGGTTGCGGATGCCACCTGGCTTTTATTACAGTACAAATACAACAACAATGCTCCGGATCCAACTACCCGCACAGGGGTCCGTTTCCTTTTGTGAGTACATCATTTCAGTAGAAGTTCGCGAACATAATGTCGTGCAGGTTTGCAGGGTGTTGGACTACCGTCACGTCTGGAACGTACACCTTGTTCTTCCTTGACCCACTCTGGTCACGGCGCCCAATTGCATCAATTGGTACGCAAGCAGTGTGGGTACTGGTAACTTGGGTGTTCTGGGTAGCTGGCACTGGAGTACTTAACGAGGCACTCCCCCTCTTGTTCACGCGTGAGGCGCGTGGAGGAATCGTTTATTGCGGGCAATTACAAGCACTCTTTGGTGAGTAGATTAGTAGGCGCAATCAATCAAACCACTGACGGTCTCCGCAGTGATATCGGTTATTGAAATGTTGGTGTTTGACAAGAATCGAGTGTTGATAGTTCTGACTGAGCATCATGCAGCCTTACTCTGACGTTCTGTATGATCATTATCACTTGGTTGGTCTGGAGGTCTGCTCGACATTTGCGTCAGCCTGTGGTCATCCGAGTGCCAACTACACTATGACGAAAGATGGGTGTTTTTGGGGCCTAAGACAAGGAGCGGCGGGCCGATTGGAACTGTGGAGAGCCTGGAAAGACTTTTCGGCACAGTATTGCTGTCGTTCCCTCGGAACTGTTGAACAACCTTATCCATCGTGTTATTGTCATAGTCTATGTAGTTCATCCTGTGGTGGTATAGTTTGAATGCAATCTTGTTACTAGCCTCCGAAGTATGTGTTCTAAAAGGATGCTCTAATCGTTGTATGCGCAGAGAGAGGCAACACTGGGGGCTCAAGCGCAAGTTGGACGAGCAAGTGGTCGAGTATGGATCTACAGACTGTACATTTGGAGTTAATTGCGGCAAGTTGTAAGATTCGAGGTTATCGATAAGACTGGATGCACCTAGGGATGCGTCTGAGTTGATGCGCTTTTGGAAAGGATACATATAGCCGCGACCCTTCCCAGACAGGCCAGGTAGATCATGCTCGAACAACGGGGTCTCTGCACCATCGAGGGAGAGGTCGACTGGCCAAACTGATATACCGCATTGCACTTCAGAGAGATGAGAGAATCTAGGGCATTATCTCTAGATGTTCACGGAAGTCGAACGTATCAGTGACGATGGTGCCAGCATGGTCCTATCGAAGAAAGCTAGCGTGATTGTCGCCGATGAAGATGGAGAATGAGAAATGACGGAGTTGGCGGGCGTGGCGGGCGGTTTTGTCTCTGGAGTGAAAGTGCTTTGCTCGTGAGACGCGCCAAGAGGTCTTGGAAGGGCAGTGTGCTCAGCCTTCTATCGCACGAATCTGAAAAGTGGATCTGCTCAACAACACCGTGAAGAGATATGGATGGGTGGGTGTAGTGATTTGGCTGAGCATTTGTTGGACAGGATCCTGGGAAAGTGATGGACCTTGCTCTGAGTCGGAGGCAGACGGAAGGAATTCGTCGAGAAAGTCGTTGACAGGCATTGGGCTCACCCAGCGACCGGTCATCTCAAGCACTAGGACCTCAGAAGTAAACCGCGCGTAACCGATCTGCTTTTAATCACTGGCTTGATTTGGTCTGCCGGAGTGACGCGAGCTGTGCGTTCCCGGCGAGTCGCGCTAGAAAGGGGCTAGAAATGGGAGGGGTTTCTTCCTGGCAATGTGAGGACATGCATCTGCAAAGAGTGATAATTACGTTGTGTTTTCGAGGCTTTCGCGAGCCTACGCAGGATTCTGATTGGGACGGCTAACCTTTACTCACACTATACCAAAACTGGGTGCTCGAAAAGTGCTCGAGATCTGGTGCTGTCCACTCGGCTAGGTTTGCAGATGCCTGTTTAGCACGGAAAGAGCAGGAAGATCTCGGTCTATTTAACCAGTATTTAACCTCTGACGAAATCAACCATAGAGTGCTATAACTCCGGCGCGGAGAGAAAACGGGATCGCTCCGATTGGCTGGTGAGGCACGGAACAAACCGGCACGGTCGGCTGGAATGGTTTTTGAGGCGAGAAAACTCGCAACTTCGACTTGGACACCGTTCACTCGCAAAGCTAGACGCTCTTTCCCTTCACGACCACTTAAACTTTTGCAATGTCTTTTACTCCCGGTCAGTTGTCGTCGTCGTCCGTACTGGTGAACGAAATGGCTGACATTGGCACGTCGACTCGTATAGGTGACGCTAGCAAGGGTGCTTCTCTCTTCAAGACGCGTTGCGCACAGTGTCACACTGTTGGTGCTGGCGAGCCCAACAAGGTTGGACCCAACCTCCATGGGTAAGAATAATCCATTCACGTCGTGGCGAAACCAGCGCACTCATATGTGGACAGTATTTTAGGACGTAAGACTGGCCAGGTCGAAGGCTTCCAGTACACCGCCGCCAACGTCAACAAGGGTATCATATGGAGCGAGCAGACCCTTTTTGAGTACTTGGAAAACCCCAAAAAGGTATGTCTTGCATTTTTTTGATGATACTCGTTAATCGCTGACATTTTCATGGTTCAGTACATTCCTGGTACAAAGATGGCCTTTGCCGGTCTCAAGAAGGATAAAGACCGCAAAGACCTCATCACATGGCTCAAGGAAGCGGTAAGCTAAAATTTTCTCGAGGCCCACTGATTCGACGGATACTGATGGGCCTCGATTCTCAGACTGCCTAATTTTATATCCCCGGACCGCATCATACACACTACATTATTGCTCCAGTTTGGTCTTATTCTTTAGATGACCACCTTGCATAGTACTGGCATCCTCCCCACTCAAACTGTCATACCTCCCATCCTTGTGACTACAGCGCTTGGTTGTATTAATCTATTACTTAAACGCTTGTCACTCAACGAAACAGCAGGATGATTCTTCCTTTATGACAAAACGCATAAGCAATATATAGGTATGTATGAGTACAAGTCTTGGTAAAATCCATGTCTAGCTTTGGTTATGCATGAAGTAGCTTGTACAAAAGCTTCCAGGCAGCCAGCAGACAGTACAATATTAACTCGTCAAGCAGTACTACAAGGTCGTGAGGGTCGTATCTCTTTCGTGAAGCTCATGCATCGTATATAAGGAGGTAAGATGGCCTGATTGCATTCTCTGTGTAGCAGACCAGCTCGTCGTAGTTCAGAGAACCACCAACTGCGACTTCGGCAAGAACCTGAGTCGTTCAAAAGCGGTCAGCGACAGAGTGTGCTTCAGTGCAATATAAAGACATACCGAGTCGTAGCCTGGCGGGGGCGCAGTCAGCCTGGTGTTGTCCTGCGTAACCTTGTAGCCCTTTCCAACCACAACTTTGTTGAGAAGCATTGCCTTCTGGCCCGAAGGCTTGATATTGCTCGAGTAGTCATTAGACTTTGACGATGTCGAGGACGTGTAGATGCCCGCACCGAATCTAGCATTGTCCGAGGTCATTCCACCGCCACGGTCGATTGCGAGGAACCCAGTACTTGCCTTCCCCAACCCGTCTTCTTGCCAAAGAGGTTCAAGCTGTACGATGTACGGATAATGTTACAGAGCGAACAAGATGTTGATGAACAGAGCGTCGTGCTCCCGTTGTCTCCCAGCTGGCATTCTCTCGTCGTGCCATGCCACCGACGGTTCTCGTTTCCCGGGGAACGCCCAGAGGCCGCGAATTTGCCCCGAGCGTCGACAGAGTTACTGTATGTGTTCTTCGTTAGAGACACGGTTGAGAGATAGCGAGTTCACCCACCGATAAGTCTCGTATTTGGCGATGGAAGAGGGGTGTCCGATGACCTTGTAAACTCGGCGAACAGCAGGACAGGATGTTTGGTGTCGCCAGGAAGCCTTGAACTGGTCGGCGACTACAGGCGACATCAGTTCTGAGCCAATCAGGCGCTCAATGACTAAGACATACCGCTCTTGAACGTATCATGGCCGTTCGGAATTTCAATGAGAGCCGGAGCTTTCTTCTCCACCGCAGAAGCACAGGCCTGGCTGCAGAAATGACCCTTCTTTACAGCATTCCCGCAGAGTATGCAACCGTTCTTTAATGGTCTGAAGCGCAGAGCAGTAAGTATTGCAATGATTGAATTGAATCGCGAGCCTACGGACTTGGAGGGTGCTGCTTTCGCTCCTCCCGTTGCTCCTGTAGCCTTTGCCTGCTGTGCGCAGGTTTTGCCACAGAAGGGATGGGTGGTCTTTCCATCATTGTGTTTGGGTTGCTTGTGACAATACTGCGAAGGGTCGTATCATTCAACGGTTCATGAAGAGGAACATGGCAAGAAGCAACGCACGTCACACATGTTGGATTTGGCACGAGGAGTAGCCTTCGAACTCTTCCCTCGTGCGGGAGGGTTGCCGACGGATGCAGCATTGTTCTGCATCTTCGCAGCACACGTCTTGCTGCAGTATGAATGGGTCTTCGACCCATCGAAGTATTTTGGCTTCACGTGGCAAACCTGCAAAGGGAGTTAACGAAAGCGCCTTCATCTATGAGAAGAAAGCCTTACATCACAGAGATTTACTGCGTTCATCGTGTTCTGCCGCGATGGCGTATTAACGGTTGACTGCGCTTGCGGGGGCTGAGGTTGGGGTGCTTGTGCCTGGGCACTTTGCGCCGCGAGGTATTGACCTGCCATCGTACCCAGCACCGAGAGCGCAGCGTGCATCGGGGGAAGTGAAGCGTTCATATTGAATCAGGTGGTGCCAACCCTCTCTGATGAAATTGTAGCTATGAACTGGGGTAGGTTCAAGTGAAGTGCAAGCGGTTGCTCTCCAGGAGCTCCTCGAGATTGGGTAGGCGGATAAGACACGGAGGAAGATTGGGATTGTGCACTGGGGAGGAAAAGGTTTTATAGGCGCATGTTGTGCTCCGTGGCTGAGAACCCGCCTCGACAGCCCCTGCGACAATGCGATTAACGCATGTTCTCCGCGCAGGGATAAATCTTCGTGGCTGGGCTCTCTTTTCTTTTTTTTTTTTTGCTATCAATTACTATAAGCGCTAGATTGGGGTCAAGGAAATGCATTGTTTCTGCCGAGGTAGTAAGTTCACCTCAACATCAGGTATCCTCACCTTTCAGTACTGCACATTGCACAACAACACGTGCAAAAGCCGTTGGTTTGATCCGGTGTTTCATTGGTCGTAATGGTGACAGTACATGAGGCATTTAGTAACGGAGACGGCTTTATGGGGTCCAACTCAGCCTGAGCATAGCATCGTTGTGCAAACCAGCTTTGAGCAGCGGTAGCGGTTGGCAGAGGTCCAGTGGTGATATATTTGGAGAGCCTGAGGTTGGAAAGGGAAAGGTTAGCACGGTTAACTTCAGTCCAAGTTCTTTGCAAGATCGACGGCTGTGGTACTGGCTGTACGTGTGTGAACGACTCCACTCGAGCACAATGATACAGAACACGATGTCAAAACAATACAAAAGTACAATTGTTGTGCCGAGTAAACCTGATGTCCGTCACCGTATTCAACCACTGGCAGATCCACGGTGGTCCCAAAATCACCAAGTCATTACCTAGCACCTGGCGATCACCTGTAAAGCTGATGCAGATGATTGCAGTCAATATCACTTGGATTGCTTCCCATAGTGCAAAAAGTATGCGTATGTGGCTATCGTACAAATGTGCGGGTATCAATACAGCAAATAAAAATTCATATAGATAATTGTGGTGATGCCGAGGAGAAAGTGCCAGCTATCAGTGTTCTCTGTGTTCACGGTACGATGGGCGTCTTGAACATAGTCTGCACAATCCCCTTCAGATTCTGTATGCGTCGTGGCTCGTCCCCATATACAACCAGGTATGCAGGACGCACTGTGTCATTATGATACGTGACCGTTTCTGGCGATAGCATTCTTAAGTCGAAGGATACTAATAAGAAGCTCAGCTCGACAAACCTTCGTAGTTCAGATCCCAGCCAATTTCTCCTGCAATCTACGAAGATGTCATGGAAAGGATGGTTTCATAGAGTGTCTACGCACCGAGTCGAATCCAGCCGGCGGTCCGGTGAAGTCCGGTGCATTTCGATACCTCTTGTAGGGTCTTCCTACCACAACGCGATTGACTATCATCACCCGCAAAGAGGCATTCTCGGAGAGATTGGTGATGTAATCATCTGCCTCTAATCGTTTTGTGAGAAACCACGGGTTTCGCTAACGAGTGTCACGGAGCACGTACTTGAGGAGCAGGTCGTGGTATAAATACCGTGCCCAAACCTACCACAATTAGGATAGTTGACTATCAGAAGTTGGGAACACATACCGCTTGAACGCGTGCTTCGAACCTGAGAGCGGATGAGGGCATGTCTGAGAGGCGACAGGCAAGACTTACCACACTTGCTCACGTCAAATGAGCTGCGTAAAATTGAGCAGAGATAACACTGCTTGAGATCGCAGAGGAGTACACTGTTTGACGATTCTCCGAGGAGACAGGCACGATTGGTCCCATGGAACAGGAGTTTCTCATTCCCTCGCTGGTCATTTGCCTCGATGGAGTTCTGGACTCGGGTTCTTTGGATATTGTAAGCGCGAAAGTCTCTCATTTGAATGAGATATGAATGGACCTATAATTGAGATATTGCTCGAGCACCGGCTCAGGCCAGAGAACCTTGAAGATGTGTTGAATATCGGGTCTAGCCTTCTTAACGTGCCGCCACCCTTTGACGAAGAGGTGCTCCACTATATTCAAAGAATACGTCAACTTTGTTGCAGCCCCAGTGATAACCACGCACCCTCAGCAAAATGGGGGTTAGCCCTATCGAGTCGGACCAGCCGCTTGCGTCGAGCAAAGAGAGTATTCACCGGATTATCAAGACAGAACTCGTCAGGAGGTGAAAGTTTCTCCCATTCATCAAGTTTGTGGAGCGACCCCATGATCTGATTGACCTGATATTATGAGTTGATGGAAGGGACAGATGCTTTGAAAAGATGGTTGCGGCAGACCTCACCTTTTACGCGCTGGCACATTGCACAGACAATCAGAGGGCTACCGTACCGAGTGATGGTCCCCATTTTGCAATGACACTCTCCGAGCTGGTTCGAACAGCCCATCACGTATAGGAGCAAACCTGTGCCCGCGTGCTCACCATGCAGTGATCGAGAGAACTGAGTTAGCCAGAAAAGGCAGGTGAGTAAGTATGTTATGTGCTGCACTGGAAAACATGCTGCATTGGCCTGGTTTCTCAAGCGCTCGTCTACTCAAATCGATTCAGTTGGTCCACTGACTCCCAGGCTTGGATTATTCAGGCTCGCCCAGACCCATCCTCGTGGAGTGTTCTTCATTCCGAGATATTCGCGTCGTGACGAGTGCCCTTCATCGCCTTGGACAGCCGTATAAGAGTCCCTGCTCTCGTGAGTGCTATGAATAAGATTATATCGTGACATTCACTGACTTATCATCATCTCGTCTCATACTATATCCAAAATTCTCGATCTACTTGCTGCCATCTTCGTCATTGCTCTCGGAATGCTAGAAGCACGTCGGATCATGCAGCTTCTTGGACTCGGGGGATCCCCCACCACTCCTCAATCTGCATCCTCTGTTTCAAGTGGACATAAACAAAGGCCCACTACACAATACTCGAGGTGTGGCGAATTCTTTCTGTGCTCAATTTCTTGCATTGAACATCGCCCAGCGTTGGTTATCTGTTTCCCAGCAACAACGACCCTGACACAGATTACCCTCCGTTGACGGCTCCAGCTGCTCCAACAGGAGCATCCATCGCCCCGTTCCATACAACAAAGACACCCATCCTATTCTACAACAAGAATGACCCATTCTACGAGTTCACCAACTTCTCACCGCATGCTGTCATGTACGAAGGAAAGAGGTATCCTACAAGCGAACACCTATTTCAATCTTTCAAGGTACGTGATAGCGTCCAGTACCATCCTGTTTGCTGGCACTGAGGTCTTTGGGTGATTGATCTAGTTCTTGGATGACCACCCCGAAATTGCGGAGCGTATCCGCAAGTGTGGCGAACGACCTATGTTAGCTTTTGATGAAGCCCACCGGTACCAAAAGTTGGTGCGTCCAGAATGGAGACAAGTCAACATAGAAAAGGTGCTTGTCAACGCTTCCACTTCTCCGTCCCATCGTTAAACTGATGTCATCTCGCATATAGATGGAGATCGCTCTCCAACTTAAATTCACCCAACATCCCGACCTCAAAGCTCTGCTTCTTGGAACAGGTGACGCTGATCTCCTTGAGGTGGGAACAATGTCACGCCACTCTTTCTCTCCTCACCTTATCTCATACTCTGAATTTGCCCTAGGACTCTCCGCGTGACTATTTCTGGGGGATTGGTGCTGACCATACTGGGCGTAACGAACTTGGAAAAGCTTTGGTTAGACTTCGAGAGGAACTACGCGAACAACGGGGTGGCCCATCCCAAATCCCCAATGTTCGAAGAGACAAAACTCGGTTATCAGTTCAAGATCTTACGTCTCTCGTTCCCACTCACGCGACTCACAACGTGAATAAGCATATGGTCCGTCTCAATGCCGATGTCACCCCGGTATTAAGCAGTGCAACTGCGAGTCCACAGGCGCCTTCGGTCAAGGACAAAGGACTCTGCGAGGTATGTACTAGGGAATCTGGACCGGGCTACGAACTCAGCAATATGTGCAGTTTTGTCAAGTGAAACCCAAATATCAGAACCACCCTTACTGTGGGCGGACATGTGCGTCAGAGGCAACCAGGATGTGTAGCGTAGGTCCACCCTCGTTATTCTGTAATCATCCTAATTATGCCACGTCTTCCTCAAACAGTTCTGTTATTCAAAGCCCCGTTTCGGGAATCATCCTTACTGCTCAAGAACTTGCGCAGCCAAGGCAAGCGGAGCAGTCTAACCCCCTTCACCCATTTATGTTACTCCTTCCCGTATTTCCAGTACACGCACTTGTATGATTAGAGTTGATTAGTTCATTATGATTCCTATCTTAGTAGTGTCGTACTTTGTTATCCGATGGACCAGATGCATCTCCTGTGAATGGAGCTTGCTGCGGAATGGTGGAGAGTTAATTGTTACTACGTAAGGTATAGAATTGGACTATGATGGTAAGTATAATAAAAATGAGGGAAGTGCATTATGCGACAAAAACATCATCCGGGAAAATGAGGCGATATTTGAATATCGGTGCACAGAACCAGCTGTGATTCGGCGATGTGTAAAGCTGGTGTATTCACTCGTCCGCCGCACCGAGGGAGCATATGGAGAGCACACGTCTAAGACCCTCTACAAAAGACAACATCAACACACATACTACAGAAGAAATATAAAGAACTGAAACTTACTTCGAATTGGGCTCATCGCCCGGACAGGACTCATCGGTCTCGTAGGACTCCGGGAACGGATGAGTTTTTCCGAGACAGAGGAAGCGCTGTCATTTGCGACGACGGTACAATCACTGTTCTCGTCAGCAGGAATCGATGCTGTAAGGGCAGCCAGCGGGAGATTCGTGTGCGGAGCAAATATGGCACGGCCACCCATAGTTGGCGACGAAGGAGGCGATAGTACCATAGCGATGCTGGCATTGTATCCAGCACCAACCGTTGCAATGATCGTCTCCTTCCGCACGCGACGACCACGAGTGGGTGCTGGAGTCGGCGCAGGGGATGGCTCTCTGGTGATAGCCGCAGACAAGGGACCGACTGACGTGCTTGGAGTAGCATTCAGGATAAGCGACGTAGCGACGGCCGTAAGCTTCGGAGTGTATTGGGTATCAAGAGTTTCGCCCGAGGGGAATAAAGAAGGAAAGAGCACGCCCGCAGAAAGTTTTCTCGGGGGGGAGATGGATGTCACTGAATTGTTACGTTGTGGCACAGCGGAGGACTTGGAGCGACCATGACCGCTCTTCGACCGCATTCGGTCGAGTGGAGTTGAGTCCACCAGAGAGGGTTTACGCGAAACAGCTGGTGAGACACAGGTGAATCCATCAACGCCTTCTAAGATATTGTGGATATGGAGGTGGTACTTGAGAGCTTCGACGTCTCGCAGGATATCGGCACATCCTCGACGGCGACACTGGATCCTATCTGTGGGCTTCAAACCAGCATCACGCATCATTTCGAGCGCTTGAGCCTGCTGAAGACCCAGGGAAATTATATCAGCGCGTCAACGCATTATTCCAAACAGGAAAGGGGACAAAAATGGACGCACAGCTTCGATAAGGCCTGCTTGGTCAGTACGACGCATGTGGACCTTCGGCTTTGGTCGCCACATCATGTCCAGCGAGGATTGTATATCGAAGGAGGTGGCCAGAGTGTACATTGAACGCTGGTCATCAGGGATCTGGGGTAGTTCCTTCCCATTAATATCCGCAATGCCACGCTGGGTCTCAGGGTTGGCAGCGTGGACGGCACGATACCGCTCAACGATCTGCTGTGCCGCGGTGGTGCTTGACCCTTCTTTGATAATTGATACTGATGAATGTTGAGTGGAGGAAGTGCTGTTATCTGTGGCAAAGAAATGCCAACAAGAGAGGTCATCCGAATTGTCGTCGTGCTCTTCTTCGTCTGTGGCATCCCCGCAATCAACAGAGACGCCCTCGGGAAGGGGAAATATGCTGGCGAAGCGACGAGTGTCAAGCTTCTCAAACCAGTTAGTGTGTATGTTGTGGTCAGGGGAAGTAGCGATGCGGAGAGCGCTAGGCACGGTGTCGCAGTGTGCTATCCCAGAGTGCATGACCTATGATAAGCAATGATAAAAACAGGAGTATGAGTTGTGAAGACAACAGATCAGAATGCGGACACACTTTATAGGGGGGATCGACGCATTGGCCCTGTGGAGTGGATCAAAGTCCACAGAGGTTGTGGATGTCCACACTCGTCCTTGTGGCCTTGGTGGCAAAGCAACTCGGACATACCGCTTTGGCACCCGTCAATTAATGTACAGCGCATGGTAACGGTGTGCTTTCAGTTCTTCTTCTGGTTGGCATCAGAGCTCGGCGCCGAAGATTAGCGGGTCTAGGTCGAGTTCAAGTTCAAGTTGGACGAGCGGCAGTATTGAAGTATGCCACACACCCAATCTAGGGTTAGGGTTAAATACACCCCGCGACCAGAAACAACCAACTTCGATTCGATACACTACTGCTATGTCCAGCTTTGCCAGGGCTTGTGTTCATCCCGCTAGAGATGCCATTCGCACCCGCGCATCGGAATTGCGCACATTCCATACTTCAAGCGCTCTTCTGAACCGTTCGCCCGCATACCCAGGTCACATCTCACTGAACACTTTTGAGCATGCACTCCTTACCGTAGGTTCCGCCGTTACGGCGTTAGTGGACCCAAGACGCGGTGGTAAGCCCTCTCTATGGATACAACTGCGGAGCTGCAAAACAGTGTAGACATGGTCGCCGCTCTTGGTGAGACAACCGCAGGCCCTGTGTTGCCAAACTTGCGTGACGCAATGCTCGACTCTCCGGAGGGACGCAGAATCCTCAAGGACCGCCCACGCATAAACTCGAAAACCCTCGATCTACAAAGACTGAACACCCTCCCAGATGGAACGTTTGGAAGAGAATACACGAGGTGGCTCGAAGTATGCAAGGTCACCCCCGATTCCCGAGAACCTGTGCGCGTCCCCGCATTGCATCTGCAACGTTCTCATATTTTGAGCAGGTTCACTATATCGACGACCCAGAACTCGCCTACGTGATGCAGCGCTACCGCGAAACCCACGATTTCTATCATGCACTATTTGCTCTTCGCGTCTCTGCCTTACCAGAGCTTGCTCTCAAAGCATTCGAATTTGCCAATCTACGTTTACCTATGGCAGCATTAGCCCTCGGAGCATCCATCAAGATGAAACCGGCCCAACGTGAGCGACTATGGCGAGAGTTCGTGCCATGGGGAATCAGATGTGGAGGGGGGGGCAAATGTTTTCTGACTGTCTACTGGGAGGAGAGGTGGGAGCAGGATATTGGGGAGATCAAGAAAGAGCTTGGTGTATGGGATCCACCGGCAGGAGTGAGTATCCATCCTTCTTGAGCGAGCGTGATGTCGCCTTTATCCACCGCCACCATCAATGTTAATTCCATAGAATGAGTCACGTTCACATAGGTGACGGAGAGCCTGAGCAGTGTCAACGCAAGGCGCAATGTTTCCGATGTCCGGTATGCCGGACATATACTCGTCGAGCAAGCATGAAGTTACACTGCAAAACGCGTTTCACATGGCTTTCTGAGCGTGCCCACTCGATCAACAAGCTTATCACCGCGCATCCAATGTTGAAATGTTGACCTTTCCACAACATCAGTAATCATATAGATTATCACTTGGTTCTCTATGTAGTATAAAAGTCACAACAAAACATTGACAGTAATACTAAATCACTTGACTGGGAATGATGATGCAAGCTCATGGTTGCTACTTTGAGCAGATACACTTCCTGGCTCCACATCCTAGTGTATCCTTGTCGTGAATGTCAAATATGTGAGAGCTATATATCCAAGACACACCTTCTCAAGATCTTCAGGGTTAGCAAAAACAATATTTCCTGTCAGAACAATAATGGATTCTTGATCCACTTGTGCGGGCCAGAGATGTGATGATCCTCTGGCAAGAAGACTGTATGATGTTAGATGCCCTGTCAACTAAAATGACAAGAAACAACCAACTTGGCCATTAGACATGTTGCATAAACTGTCAGGGAAGCATTCAATGGAAATTTGGTACATTCTTTGGCATAACCATACCACCACCCATAGGAAAGCTCATTGACAAATGCCCTGGATCCAGATCAGCAGCTGCCCACTTTACACTGTTAGATACAGCTCTTGAAGCTTCAACAATGGATAGAAACTTACAACTGCCACTGTAGCTCCACCAACAAGACTAGTGCCAGACTTCAGCAGTTGTATAATCATTGTGAGGTAAACTCATATACCTGGTGATGAGGCCAGTCTGAATGAAAAACCTGGTAAGCCTCTTAACAACCAAGCCAAGCCTTCTCATTCACAAGTTAATCTGAAGTTCATCAGATAGACAACTCAACAAACCTTCCAGTTCCAGCATGACTATTTCTGCTTAGAATAAAACAAAATGACCCAGCAATGAATATATCTGCCAAGATAGACAGTCCCAGCCAGACAGGAATTGCCCACTAGTGCAAATTAATCAAAGCTAATGCAATGTTATAAAAATGAACTCACAAGCCTATCAGCATGTCTAGACACTCCAGATCTAATACCAGTACTTATCCATGCTATGTGTTAGCAACTTGGCATACATCATCTTTCATGATCAAAAACTTACAAACAAAGTAGTACAGATAGTAATCCAAAGGCTACTTTGTGTCAGCTTGGGACCATACATGCATAGATCAGAACTGGCACTTACAGCCTTCAAGCAATAACACAAAAAACTAGTAAATGTGAACAATATATTCTTGATTATTGATAATGGTTGATACACACCAGGATAATGGAAACTCGAATGCTAGACAGAGCCCTTTCAACTATAGGGAGGATAAGTGTTTGTTTTCAAGCTGTGAATAAACAATCCACTTGCAGAGGTAGATGCGATAAAGGAACAGAGAGTGAACAAGGGATCCTGTTATTGCCTGTATGAAGATGTTCAGTTGTGGTATTGAAGGAGAAAGGCTGCTTTCATACACAAATTGCAACATAGAACCCCCATTTCCTGTTGATGGTTTCAATCAAGCAGTCAATTTAGTGATCATTAAGCTCCAACCACAAGTTTTGCTTGACCAGATGTTCTTCCAATATATGGTAAGCTTGACTGTGTGATGAGAGAGTCATATGATATGACAGTGCACTGACAGAAAATCAAAACAACATTACCATTGAAGTGAAACACTTACATCTCCAAGGCTTGCAAGATCCTATCCTTACAAGTCTATCTTATCCCGGATAACAGTCAGTATATGGATACTCACCAAATGAATATAACCTATAGACCGGGTAGTTCATCAATGGTGGGCAATATATTCCCTTGGGATACGCACAACTCCCTTGATCCATAAGGGGTCACGGCTATGAACAGGTTTTCTCCAAAAGTACAATGTGACTTGGGCCGTCAAAATCAAGAAGACACTGGTCAAAGAGTTGTGTAGTAGGTGATATCATAAGGATGGACTCGAAGACTTACACCGTTGACAGTGCCATAGCTGCGAATATAGTGCCAAAATGGTTTTCCAAACGCCCGGTGAAGTCAAGCGACTCAAGCCATGTTCGCATGATCGGATTGCTCTCAGGCGAGGGAAGGGAGTTGGCACTCCAAGCTCCGCTACCTCACCCATTTATCTGTTGACGGGTGTCAGTGTTGGCGCTTCGCCCATGGCAGTACGCTCGGCGGTCATGATGATATCTATCTGTTTCAACATGTACAGGATATTTAACGTGTGCATCATTGTACTCGCATAAGTGACCTGATTTGTCAGCAGAGAACGCGGGACGCGGAACGGTTAGCTCAAGCATCAAGCTCGACTTATCTCTTTCTTTACCATATCCCACTGATTCCAAGTCCCCTCGAAATCCGTCACTGGAATGCCCCCGAAGAAACAAAATGTACCGTCATCTTCTTCAAAGGTGAAGGAAGACAAGGTGATCGCATCATTGGTTCTTCGTCTCTCTGGCTTGACTGATCAAGGTTCTTTGCGAAGACCTTCGGCTTGAAGAATGTGCGTGCACCTGTCCTCTTGTACGAAGCTACTGACATTAACGCCGATAGCATTCGTAGAAAAACAAATCGGCCAAGGTCCAGAAGCAGGTGCAGCAGATCCAGGCCCAGGCCTCCTTGGCGGGGAAGTCTAAGGAGACGCTTGCAAAAGAGAAGGAAAAAGACCTCAGAGCCAAGGAGAAACTAGAAGAGGAAAAGCGGAAGAAAGAGGAAGCAGCTCTATTCAAGCCCACCCAGACGCAAAAAGTGCCCTTCGGTGTCGATCCAAAGACCGTTCTCTGTGCATTCTACAAGGCCGGAACATGTGAGAAGGGTACTAGATGCAAGTTCAGCCATGATCTCAACGTTGGGCGGAAGGTGGAGAAGAAGAATCTATACGAAGACAGTCGGGAGGAGAAGATGAATGGTTTGTAGAATACCCTCTGCTCTGCTCCAAGGTTACTTATCCGCTGTGGAACTATAGACACCATGGATAATTGGGATGAAGAAAAACTGCGAAGTGTGGTGTTATCGAAGCATGGTAATCCGCGAACCATGACGGACGTAGGTGATTTCATCCCATCTGGTTGGTCATCCTTATGCTTCCATGTAGATTGTTTGCAAGTACTTCATTGAAGCCATCGAGACGAATAAGTATGTGATCTCGATGGCTCTTTTAAGCTCATACCCAACCTGTGCCGTAGGTTCGGATGGTTCTGGGAGTGTCCTTACGGTGGTGAGAAGTGTCAGTATCGGCACGCTCTCCCTCCAGGCTTCGTACTGAAGTCTGAGAGGAAGGCTGCTGAGGAAGCTGCGAAAGCCAACACAATATCACTCGAAGAGTTCCTAGAAACAGAGGTAGATCTCCTCATCCGAGCGATATACATATCTCATTTTGTTCTAGCGGCACAAACTGGGTCCCAACCTTACACCAGTTACTCCCGAGACTTTCGCTATCTGGAAGAAGACGAGGTTGGACAAGAAGGAGGGAGAAGCTGAAGCATTACGCAAAGCGAAGGAAACACAGCATGTAGCCGGCAAACACACAGGCATGAGTGGTAGAGACCTGGTAAGTTGGCTTGTTTTGCGTCTGGTTGGACTGATTGATTACGTTGGATCAGTTCCAATACAATCCAGAATGGTTCGAAGACCAAGTCGAGGAAGATGACTTTGATGACTTTGATCTCAGCAAGTACAGACGCGATGATGAGGAGATATATGCAGAGCTTAGGCAGATGGAACAAGATGTTGGAGATCTGCATTTATACGAGGATGGCGATGGAAATGGTGAGGGTGAGGGTGGGACTGAAGAGGACGAGTAATTTGCTCTGTGCTTTTCTTCATCGCGGATACACCTACGAGTTCTGGCATTGGATTGTCTCGGGTAAATGATCCTCGAGGTTTGTTTCGTAATGAATTCCTTGAGGCCAATTCCGTTCGTTCAAGTTCAACTCTGTTCGTACGAACTTCAATTACACAAATTCCTTTCGTTTTCGCGCACACTTTGAAATGTCTCGTCTGCCCCAAGTCCCATCGTCCCGACCGGCGGTCAAGACCGCTTTGGTTCCGCCCACCGCTCGCTCTCGAGCACCATCTCCATCCAAGCCCTCTACTAGCGCGGTATCTTCTCCCTCGACCCCCCGCTTGCGCACAAAATCAATTCCCAAGTCACCCTCCAAGTCCGCTCGACGTCCTCCCCCAGAAGAAGAGCCTCTACCTTCTTCCAAGCCCGCTCTGAGCGTCAAAGAAGCCATCGCCCTTAAGCGTGCAGAGGCCAAAAAATCATCTGCAAGATCCATCGTCAGTGGAGCAGGCTCTAGCTTTGATGACTTCGACAACTTGGAGGACATTGTCCCAGGTGGTAGTCCTACCAAGAAGGAAGTAGACGAGAACGTTGACCTCGGTCGATGGTCCGTGAAAGAGACGATCGAGCGTGCACGGAGCACAGGTATGGGCTGTAATCCGGCACTGCACTCGGAATGCTAATCAAACAAGATTATGTCTTTAGGTTCCATCAATCTTGCTTCGCGTTCCTTGCCGTGTATTCCATCTGCTTTGTTCGAGATCCACTTGGGAGTAAAACCTGATGCGCTGAGGTCACTTCCCCAGGAACCCCCGCTAGCTTCTTCGGAGGCTTCAGGTAGACGACCTGGACAATGCGAAGGTCCCGCGTGGTTCGAAGCGCAAGACTTGCAAGTACTGAAAGCATGGAACAATGAAATTGTCGAGATCCAACACGAGATATCACTCTTTGGGTCACTCAAGACTGTGGATGTACGTTTCCTATACATCCCTAAGATCTTCGCTAACTCCCGCAAAAGCTTCACCAAAATAGGATCTGCGCTCTTCCACACACTTTCGCCGACTTGACAGCCCTCACTACCTTAGATCTTTCGCATAACTCCTTAACGTCACTACCTGTTAATATCTTCGCACTCCCCACACTCTCGAACTTAAATCTCTCGCATAATGCGCTTGTCGCTCTGCCGTTCAGTGAACCGTTCTCCGGTCGATCTCGTCGATCTCACCAGGACACATACGGCTCTGGAGGGTTCTTCGGGCCCGTCATCACCCGTGCCACGGCTCCTTTACCCCGTCTTCTGTCGTTGGATGTCTCATTCAACAAGCTTATTGCTTCCGCAATTGACCACAAGAACCTACCCTCTAGCTTATCCAAAGTAGACCTGTCGTCGAACCCCATCGCTTCAGGAAATTCCGACTCTGCGGCTCTCATACGCGCGTTTGGGGGCCTTACCCAGCTTAAAGAACTTCGGTTAGCAAACGCGGACATCGAGGACCAGGCGTTTCCCCCTACCCTTCTTGGCGAAGGAATCGCTCGGAGTTTCACTTCACTACGCATTCTTGATCTTGAAGAGACTCGTGTCAACGCCGAAGCTATCACAGAAGCTCTCACTGGCTTGAAGCAGTCCCTCGTGTTTGACGCCACTACGGATGAGCCACCGGCGGGGGCTCTGAGGATCACGGTTGGGAAGAAGGTTCTCAAAGAAGCTTGGGAGATTGAAGCTGAGAGCAGAGCGAGAAGCCGGGGAAGATCCACGGTCAACGGAGGATCGACAAAAGCTTCCGTGGACATGTCTGCACAGGAAGAACCAGCAAAGGAAGCTTGGGAGGTCGAGGCACAACAGGGATTGCTAACCGAAGGTGGTCGAAGACGTGCAAGAGTTGCTGCTGCGGCAGCAGCAGCAGGACCCTCTGCAACTGCGAGCACACCATCATCAGAGCCCAAACGAAATTCTGTCACTGGTATGGGACACCCGAGCCCAGCGTCGAGTTCCTCGTCATCACATTTCAACTTGAACAATTCTCAATACTATCACGCGGCTACCCAGACACTCACGCTCCCGCCCTCAGCGCCACCTGCGAGGTCCCATGTGCGCTCGTTCTCCCTCGCCACGTCCGCTTTCAACAACCCGGCCAGTTCAGGCAAGACAGATATTGCCCTCCCGACGCCAAGCCTTCCCATTGGCGCAATATCTACACAATCGTTTACACAGACGCTCAAGATCCTGATACTCAGTAATAGGAAAATGGACATATCGGTCTCGTTACCAGCTGGCCGGAACGGAGTGGACGCAGGACTCATACCGACCCTTGAAGAACTCATCTTGGACGGTTGTAGTTTCGGTGACAGCGTCTTAGTGACACGTCCAGTCGAAGGCAGTTCTACGACCCCGACGAAAACGAACGAACCACTACTACCATTACTTACGCGACTATTCCCAAGCTTGAGGACGTTGGACCTGTCATATAATTCCCTGACCTCCGCAGCTCTGCAGAAAGATATTCTCCTTGCACTCATCATGGCGTCGCCACCGGATACCGCCGGCCGGCCGGGACTCAGACATCTTCGCTTGCGAGGGAACCACATCACAACGCTCGACGGTTTTCAGGAACTTGCCGAAATATTCAAGGGCCACCGTACCGTTCCTGACTGGAAACTTGAAGAATTAGACTTGAGGGACAATGAGCTCCCCAAGCTGCCAGCAGAGCTTGGCTTGTTACCGTTGGACGTCTTCCTTGTCGATGGCAATCTGTGAGTTGCTCGGTTGTCTGCGGCATGTAGTATGGCTCATTGTTTGGCTCTCAAGCTTCCGAATCCCTCAAAGGAGAGTTTGGGAGCGCGAAGGAACAAAGGGCCTGTTGAGCTGGTTGCGTGGTCGTATAGAATGAGGATCGTGACAGTCGTAAATAGTCGCCCGAATGCACGCATCCAGCTTCAGTGTGGCCCCCAAGTTGCAGTAATTTGCATGCGGGGGAATTACATTACACGGCCCATCGTAAATATTATCTGATGAGAGCTGGGGGGGTCACGCCGACTGGGTGGACGAGGAGGTCCACGTAGCGGTTTCCGAGAAAAAAATATTTACATTGAACGTGGACTCTTACGAATATACGTGATCTATGAACCCGGGATGAGAAACGTCACGCAAAATGGGTGGAGAATGTCCTACTAGTACCCCGTCGTCGAGCGTCAACAAGTACATAATCCCATAGCGGCAAAGCACAGCTGCGGATCTGATCAAAATCGAACATACCGAACGTATCAAGCGGACAGTTAAATTGCAAAATCAGAAAGCATGCGATCAAATGACCCAACGAGCCTTCTTATTTCATAGGTAGGAACATGGACAGACTTGCGCTATGGGTGTCAGTGATAATATCATGACAAGGTGTTGTGAATGCCGTGAAAGGCTTGGACTTGCTTTCGAGATACAAGAAGCCGAACGTGCAGTCGATTTGGCATCTAGATGGAATCCACAGCGCAGATTGAAGTTACCTACCTTCATTGCCTCGAGCGCTGCACATGAACATTCCCAAGCAAAATGCCATGCCAAGATTCAATTCAATCAAGCTATAGAGACACCAACGAACCCATGCCGTTAACCTGTGGTACGAACGGATTTCGAGACAGGGACAGACACACAACATCCTTGATGGCCTGATCTTCTGCTTCCGCACATATTGCTCTTACGAGCAGCTTTGATACCCGGACGTGGACGAGCACCGAAGCAAAGTAAGACATGACATTATTGAAGATTCACGATACCAGCAGCATCAACAGCACGGATCCCAAGGAGCAAAAAGAAGTCACACGTATGCGTCGCGTCATGGAGATCGAACAGCGGAGAGAGCCAACTACGCACCGACTTCGCATGGTGTTCTCAGTGATTCCAGGACAGGAGAGAAAATGGTTGTAGATTCCAGATCGACTGTAAACCACGTGAAGGGTTCCCCGGGCCGCTGCTCGAGTTATGACTGAGCACCACCCTCCGAGGAGTTCTCCACTGCTGCTTGTTGGACCCACATATCGTGGTACAAGCCACCTAGGCGTAATAGCTCCTCGTGTGTCCCCTGCTCTATGACCTGTCCTTCCTTGAGAACGATGATCAAGTCTAGGTATCATGATGTCGTTAGCACCCACTCGTGATGAACCATAACGGACGCACATACCCGCTTCGACTATAGTACGCAGTCTATGTGCAATGAATATGCTCGTCCTTTCATTGTTCAGTAGAGTACTGTTGATACTCTTCATTATCTCTGATTCTGTGCGCGCGTCAAGCGCCGATGTCTAGGGAATGAGACAAGTCAACAACAAGAGCATATGGCGTAAAACGATCCGATCCTCACAGCTTCATCAAAGAACAATATTGGAGGGTCCTTCAGCAACACACGAGCGATTGCCAGCCTTTGTTTTTCGCCTCCCGAGATCATGAGTCCACGTTCTCCGACAGTTGTTTCGTATCCGTCGGGTAGACTCATGATGGTATCGTGCACGGCTGCCTTGATTGCAGCCGCTTTCACCTCTTCGTCCGTTGCATCGAGGCGTCCATACCGCACATTGTGCATGATGTTGGAATGGAAAAGCGGAGTGTCTTGCGGAACGACACCGACTGCCTTGCGCAAGCTATTTATCTGGATGTCTTGGATATCTTGGTCATCAATGAGAATCCGACCAGATGAAGGGTCGTAGAATCGGAACAGGAGCCGGAAGACGGTGGATTTACCGCAGCCGGAAGGGCCAACAATAGCCACCTTCTTTCCAGCTGGAACAGTGAACGAGAGATCACGGAATATAGCACGGTCGGGATGATATCCAAAATTGACGTTTTCGAAGCGAATTGAACCGCCTTTGAGCGCCAAGGATTTCGCGTCAGGCCTGTCCTGGAAGCACGTGAGATTGGAGCCTCAAATGGATGAAGGTTCTTTTCTACCTTTGCTGGTTGATTCTCGGTCTGGAGAGTGAACAGCACCTCCATATCCAGCAAGTTTTGTCGGAGCTCACGATATATGGTCCCTAAGAAGTTGAGGGGAAGCGACAACTGGAATATTAGCTGGTTGACCATAACAAGATCGCCAATAGTCATAGTCCCTGGTTACCGGTTCATTCAGCGAGCAGATCACACACGGCGAACAGCTTTCTTACCATTCAAGACCCCCTGAGCAGCCAGGAACATCGTGGCTGTCAGCGCCGACGAGAATATAACGTTTTGGCCCGAATTCAGGTACGCCAAAGAAGTGGTGATTTTTACGGACGATTTCTCATATTCCTTCAGATGGGCGTCATATTGTGCAATCTCAAACCTTTCGTTGTTGAAGTGCTGTTCGAATACTTCGTGTCAGAGACACAATCACAACAAGGGCGAAAGTGGGAACCTTGACCGCCTCATAGTTTATTAGAGAGTCGACCGCCGACGAGGCAGCTTTATTGTCTGCCTTGTTCGCATTCCGCCGAAACTGCGTCCTGCAGCACGTGAGAAACTTCGAAAGGTGCTTCAATGTTCACTCACCTCCAAGAAGTGGTTCGAACAGTAAACCAAGTGTATGCTGCTAAGGTGGTTGCCGTTATGGCAGCAAAGTCCCAGCCGAATTTGTATGTCTTGGAAACGATCAGTGAAAATGGACAAAGAGGGGAGAGTACTCTCACCAGGATACCGCACACCATAGATATCTCGAGAGCTGTAGGCACTATGCGGAATAGGATGGCCTGTAACATGAATGTTATGCTCCTGTAAAGCTATAAGACAAAGGACAAGGGATGAGAGGGGCAAACCACACTTTGTTCCCCGATCAATAGCCCGGGTGAGTCCACCCGTTTGCCTCGAGAGATGGAACTTGAGGTTCAGGTTGAGCAAATGCTCAAAGGTTTCTCGAGCAACTTTGCGTATCGCACGTTGCCCGATGTTGGCAAATACAGCATTGAGGAGTTCTCCGAATACAGTTGCTCCGATGCGCGCTGCGCCATCTGAGAGGGCGTGAGTGGGTGTACACCAAGTCAATGTCCCTACATACACCCAAGTATGAGTGAGCCAGCAACGACCCACACAGTCGAACTAGACGCAATATCAAGGTTGAGAGCATCGATGACGTTCTTGAATATTTGCGGAACTTGAACGTTCAAGACCTTTGGTAGAACGATGAAAGTAGTTCGCGTGTAAGGTGGCCTAGCAAAGGTACCTTTCCACTGATCAACAGGGCAAAGCCGAGAACGACGCGAATGCGAGTGTTCCAATCGTCTTTTGGCCATACATTGCCAATGAGCTTGCGCACGACCATCCAGTCCCTCCGACGTTGTTCTTTGGCAGTGACATGGCCGAGGTCATCCGGCTTTTGAGTGGGCTTTGTGGTGGGTGTTGTCTGGTCTCGGAGAGGGCAGGAGGTGGAGAACTGTGCGGTCAGTGCTCGGTGGAAGTGGTGTGGGTGTGAGGACAGCCGGGATTGCCTCACGCAGAGACGGGGTGTGCACGCCCTCGAAATTGCTGATCGACATTGCGCGCGCGAAACGAGCAACACGCCGGCCAACATGGTCGTTTCGACTTTGTGAGGAAAATGCACATCTAATCTAGGTTGTCTACGAAATTACCTTGTTGGGCTCATATTTCTGCAAAATGAATCACACTGTAAATTTTAATATTTATCCGCTAATCTGTCCGTTCCCCCCCACAGACTCAGAGGAATGCATACAGCGCGCCGACTTGGAAGTGCTGTCCTACCCGTCCACAATGGCATTCGACCGCAATCGTGGCGAATATGAAACGTCCGGAACCACGGTGCCTCCAAGTTTCTAGGCTACTAGATGCAAATCCATCTCCGATTTAGATGCTTCCGTTATCCACACATGCTCAGCCCCAGGGCCTCTCTGGGTATCATTCTGGAGAGCGGTGCCATTAAGTACCCAGCCATACAAGTGCCAAATCTTTAAGCGCATGGATACATCTCGAGAACTCGAAAGATGAACAGAGGAAGCGATGAAAACGCTACAGACGAATCAGCGAAAATGCAAGTGAGAATGAGTCAGCTACAAGTAAATTACATGTGGTAGTACATGAATGGGATGGTGCCCAAGGTGCTAGCATGGAAAAATGGAGTGAAACAGACATAAGACAGAAGACTCCTCGTGTGTTGCGTGTCAGCAGTCGTGACAATCGTTAAAATGATAGTGGACGCCAAAAATTAGTGAACGCCAAAAATCGAACCCCGAGGCGAGTTCAAGCCCATGCGCGAGTTCCCCACCACCGTTTTTCCGCACCCCTTACAGCCCATTCTGAGACGCTATTGGTCGTAGCTACATATATCATTCCGCCATCGGGATCGAAACACGTGCCGGCGATGTCCAGATCGTAATCTTGGTTCTGTTCGAAAGTAGAACTAGCTTGGGGGGTTGCCCGACGGTTTGGGTGGGATACATGGTGTGTATTGGAATGTCGTGTGAGCGCTGCACTTCGACCCAGTGAGGGCGAAGGCTGTAGTGGAAGGTGGATGGAAGGTGGCGGAGAAGATGAGCGGGAAGGAGCATGCGAAATACAATCAGTTTCGGGCTCGTCCACATCCATGCTGTCTGCATCTTCCGTTCCGCCACCTTCTACGTCATCGTGGTTAGCAATGTATGGGCTGCGTGGTGGAGGCTGTGGATGGAGCTCCCCTCTGTGAGCAAGATATGCTCGGGTTGCGCGGCGCGAAAAGGCTTCTCGAATGTTTTCCTGGACCGTGCTATCCCCAAGGGGAGGTATGACGAGAACATCGCTATAGCTGTACTCCTCGTTCTCAGATCCTTCTCGGCGTCTGAGGATGCGGTGCGCTGGTCTCCACGTGGAAATACCGCCACTACTGGGGAAAGAGCTGACGCGAAAACCTTGTTCCATTGTGCGAATCGCACGCGGTGGCGGCGCAAAGTGTCTGAGAGGTGGTGAGGCAGATATCCGCGTCGTCGACTCTGAAGGGGCGGGCGATATCGAATGGGGACGAGAAGATGTCGGGCGTGAAACTTCTCGTCTTTCGACCGATGGGACGCGGATAACTTCCTCGGTTTCGAATGTACGGGCATCAATCACATGAAGAAGATTCGTATGCTAGGGGATACGTTAGTGGACTGGAATATGGAACAATCATCAAGACGATTCTGACCTCTGTGAATGTCATGATCTCATGCCCGGGACGACCATGTGTGCCACCGGCCCCAAACTTGACACTTCTGGTCCCCCAGCCGGGTGCCTTTGAGTTTCCCCTTGTCCAATCCCACGGGTCATCACTGAACATGCCGCTCTCATCTCCATTCCCAAGGTGGCCCGCCGGTAACCTAGTTTTGTCGGTCTGAATGACTTTAATCGGTTTCGTAGTTCGCACATCCCAGACAGCGACGACACCCTCTTGAGAAGCCACAGCGAATTTCATTCCGTCGTGTGAGAATGCGGTGGAGAACGATGCGGAAAGCGAGGATGAGTAGAGTCTTGCATCGGGAGGTGGAACGTTGAGCGTGACGATAGGAGCGAAGTTAATGCAAGCACCACCGGTGAGGTGGTGAAGGTACAGTCGTGGAGAGTCCCCAACAGAGAGGAGGGTTCTCCCATCAGGAGAGATCGAGGCTTTGTGTAATGGTCAGATTGGGCCGAAACGCAGTATGGGTAGAAACGCACAATGGTTAATGGGCTCCTCGAGCTTCAGGTGACCGGATTGGCGAATATCCTTTGAAGAAGACTCGCCACGCACAGCAACGTCATAGAAACGCACCGTACAATCGTTATTGCTGACAGCCAGCCGTGGTTCGACACTACTCTCGGCAGACCTCGTCAAGCTCAGTGAACTGAGCAATACAGAGTTGTTAATTGAGCCCTGTAGCTTCCTATAGAACTGCCAGATTTCACTATTGCGAAGGAGCCGGGGCGATGGGTCTTCCCTCCTTTGTGATCGAGAGGAGGGTTGGTGAAGGGAAAGGTGAATTTCCGCTTCCTGACCGCCAGCAGCGAGGAGTACCATGTCAGAGCCGGGAAGTTTTATTGATGCGAGTGTATTTGGATTGAAGGAGAGGTCTGCGATGCTCCGAGCTGCCTGTGTGAGCGTGAGGAGAAAGTGAGGGTCTGGGTAGGGGGAATGGGGGTGAAGACATACGATGTCAGGAGCGTAGAGATCATGCTCTACGATGGAGTAACCGCGTACATAGTTGACTACGCCAGCCTCCCGAGGACAGATTATGAGATCGCGCAACTGGCTGGACGAGGGGAGTCACGGTATGCATATGGATCCCTGTGAGCGGGGGGATGCTTGAATAGCTCAGCAAGTACGTACACATGGCCAATTGTAACATCTGCGGGCGCGATGTTGTTCGGTGCTGCCGAAGCGAGCAGCGACGACTGACGGGCCATAGTAGTAACAATCGGTCGACTTCTCTTCGCTCACCGTGTCAGTACGCAGTTATGTGACGTTGGGGCGCTCGGCCCGCACTTAGCCACATGGCAGTCACGTGACACACAACTTCAGCCACTTCACCTTGTCAAACCGTCCTCGACGTCGACAACGATGAGCACAGAGGAAGCAACAACAGCCGTAGTACAGGCGAAGACAAAGCCTGCAAAGAAACTCAAACCAGCAAGAAAACAGGTCAAATTCGGCCAAGTCGAAAAGGGAGAGACAATCCAGACCGGCAAGGAGTATAGTTCGTCCTTGGGTTCGCAATCACGTCTCTTTCGTTCCTAACCTATCACAACAGATATCTGGTACAACAAGTGGGCCGGTGGTGACCGCGAGGACAACTATTCCAAGTGAGTCTCACTCATCCTCCACGTCACTTCCTGCTAACACCGCCTCAGCAAAGTAAAGTCCCAAACGCGATGTAACATCAAGAAAGACAGCGGCCTTACCCGTGCCAATCAAACTGGCATCAAATACTGTTGCCTCTTTTTTGCCCGCGGTTGCTGTCCCTATGGTTGGGAATGCAACTACCTACATACCCTTCCGGACCCCGACGACGCTCTACCTGACAGTTCAAAGGACTCCTTCGCCAGAAACAAGTTCGCAGATTACCGAGACGACATGGGTGGTGTCGGTAGCTTTAACAGGCAAAATCGCACTCTCTACGTTGGTCGGATCAAGGAGACTGGTCCTGGTCCCGAAACGGAGGAGATCGTCACTCGCCATTTCAAGGAATGGGGTGAGATTGAGCGCAGTACGTTCTCACTCAGAGCCCGCAGTTATGGGTTACTGACATTCATCAGTCCGTGTCTTACAATACCGCAGCGTTGCCTTCGTTACATATGTATCGGAATTCGGCGCCCAATTTGCCAAAGAAGCCATGGCGTGCCAGTCACTGGATAATGATGAAATTCTCAATGTCCGGTGGGCCACGGAAGACCCTAATCCAGTTCAAAAGGTTGCCGAGAAGCGTCGCTTGGAAGAACTTGGTCAAGAAGCCATCAAGGCTCGGATGGATCCTCGTATCGTTGATGCCATTCGGGCAGTCCGAGCTTTAGAGGATGGTGACCTGTTGGATGACGAGGGGCAAGTGATGGAGGCAGAGGACCCCACTTTGGAAGATATCGATTCCCATGATCCCAAAAGAAGGAGGATAGAACCTTCGTCACAAACATCCGAACCACCAAAGCCCCTTGGACTCCTCACCCCCGATACGTTGGAAGGATTGAAGTATTTTGCCGAGATAAGGAGTCGGAACGGAGCTAATGCGTGCTCTGCGCTTCCACAAAAAGCATCGATGGCCCGGCCGGTCACCACGGGGTTAGGCCTGGATTATGGGAGCGACGATGAATGATCGCGTATGTTTTTTTGATGATGATATTAGATACCGTTGATCGAGACATTTGTCTTGGCTGTATATTAGGCGTCGCAGTACTATGTTTTTCAAGTTGGACTCGACTACTAGCTCAGGGCGTACGACACCATGAAATCAATCGAGCATGAATGTATCAGCCCGAAGTACCCGTCTCCAACCACGAGGTGGCGCGTGCCTTGGCATTGTTTGTCAAGTTGGCGAGCTGCCAAAGGCTGCCAACTGCGCCTCGTGTAACCCTTTCCATCAAAACTTCCCCGCCGCAACTTCATAGGGTCACAGCCACTTTCCCGCCATCTCCGAGTTGGAAAAGTAGCGCCTTACCAATTGAAAGTACGTGATTGCGTGAAACCATCAACATTTGGCTGGCTCTGGCATGCACGTTGCAAACTCGTGGAAAAAAAAAGGGTGGTAAGTTTACCGCCGGTGTTCGATATGATGTTGTTTTCAGAATAGCTTGAGGTTGAGATTAAATTGTGGTTGCTACTCTTCCCGAGCTCAAGACCGAAGAGGCAGGACGTGCACAAGGATCCGGTACGCCAGCCTGCAGTCCTTGCTCATCGGATGAAGGGCTGTACTTGGACCCACAATTGAACTGTTGGCACGAGCCTGTCACTGGCGCTGACGGACCATGAGTTGTTTGTAGCTCGGGACCTATGAAGCTGCCTATGAAGTGAGGTGGCGTGGGTCGTTGGCAAGGTCACGTGAGTACAAGGCGGTGTGGTGAACTGACACCTTCCAACGAGTTTTCCAAGTCTTGAGCGCCTTGTCCTTCCACCTGGAAAACACAGCCGAGAAGAAGTTTACTCTTGTGGGCTATTCACCGTGCTTTTTGTCCGTTTTCGATTCGACACTCCCTTGCAAATGGCTATCCTCCGATTTCTATCCGGAATTCGTCCACATCGTGTCCACCAACCTTCCACCATCCATCTCCAACCGATCCCATTTCACCGCGAACTCGGCGGTTGACCATGTCCAACCTCTCATCCAACTTCTCCCGATCTCCCACCCCGCCACGCTGCCTATGGGCGTCTCCCATCCTATCCAAACGAGCTTGTTGAGCATTTTTAGGTCATCCATGGCCGCCCAGTCAAGGTTGACGCCCGGCCACGCTTTTCACTTCAATTTGGAAACCCGGAGTTCTCGTCCCTATATAATCTCTCTCTCCTGACGAGTCAATTCACCAAGTCGCACTTTCCCCCACTCTCCAAGATGGACAACCTCCCTTCCTCGCACTCCACTGTTCCCGCTATCCATATCCAGGATGCGGATGATTCACCACAGTATGTCAACTTACTATAACGTTTTGTCCCCGTCATGCTAAGACGTCCGTATAGATTCCAGAGTGGCGAGATGTTCAACATCTACACTTCCTTTCTATCAGATCAGGACGGTCGGCTCTTTCACTGCCCGCAGAACCCTCACTCAGACTGTATGTGGCGTTTTCACCCGCGGTCGCGCCACACTCACCGTATTGCAGTCCATCCCCTGATCAATGACTCTACCCAAACTGATCTTGAGGATATGCCAGAGCTTTCACATTTGACTGCAACGCTGCCAAATCACCAACCATTCCTCACCGGCCATCACTATTCCGCTCCATACTGTGACCCCCATTTCTTGCAAGATGTCTCATTGGCTTCTTACCTCGATGGAGGGCTTTCACCCTCCAGTCTCGGCACTTCCGACCCGTCACCCTCGTCCTCGTTCACCTCACTTTCTCCATCATCGTTCTATGACCTCAGCTTGTCCGACGCGGAATCTCCCATCTCGCCACCTCTCGCCACACCTGATCACCCATACTTTTTCCAGGGTGGCATTCAAAGCAACGAGTCCTTGATTCCTCTCTCACAGTCTGTCGCAGGCGGGTCCATTTCGCCGAACGTCTTGGAATCGCAAGTGGGCACTCGGCGCCAACGTTCGCCATCAGTCCGCCGTCCGCCCCGCCCCGTCGCTAGTCAAGCTATGCTTGAGGCGAACAGTCGTCGTCGCCGCCACCCCGCACAATTTGCGTGCGAGGAATGTGGCCAAACCTTTACTGCGTTGTTTTCGCTCAAACGTGAGTTCTCGCTCCCTTTGTCGATTAGTTTCAACCATATTGACGTGTACATAGGTCACCGACAGTCACATACTGGAGAGCGCCCGTTTATCTGCAGAATCGTTGGCTGCGGACAGCGATTCTTCAACAGTAGTGACTGCAAACGTCACGAAAGGAGTCGCAAGCGTCATAAGCAAAGCTTGACGCAATGATCGTTCCCTGGTCCTCGTGTGCCGGCACGTGTCGGTCGATCGTACACCGCATAAGCCAACTCACAGAGCGCTATCACCGAGGCATACCATGCTGCACGCCACCCTCTCATAACTCACTCGCATTTATTGTCGGAAGGATGGTGATACCCTAATAATATACTGATGCTCTCATGTTGTCTCGCTAGTTCACTTTGTTCCTTGTGATTATATTCTCCTTAGTACTCTTGTATTCATAGATTCCAAGATAACAATGACACGTTATACCCACTTGCGAGCAAATCTTGGACGGAGTTGGACATGGCCCCGAAGAGGCCGAGTCATACTCTGTCATTCGAAGCGTGGCGGTGTCGGAGTTTCATATGTCCTAGTGAAGTCAACTCGGGGCAAGGAGGGACGAGGTATTTCTTCGACGTCCAATATTGGTCTCCAAATTTGCGGCCCACAGAACTTCAATGAACCCCGGATTCATAGAATGCAAGATCATGTGTCAGGATGTGTCTGTGAAAATGGAATACCGCAGCCAAAACCTAGAACAACCCCATACAAATTAAACGCCGCTGATATCAAAGACAGAGCAGCCGTATTGTAAGAATACAAAGGGTGACAAGCACATAGCCCACAGTCTCGGCAGTTGTGTGAACGATGAGGGATTTACGAGGTCGAGTCCGAGGAGTTGAGATACTCTGGTTGATGGGTAACGGAAGAATACAATGGCTGTCGTGCTATCGAAAAAAAAATGGGCACAAGGCACAGAGCTCGTCAACATGGGCACGTTTACCTCACTTGTTTCCCATTTGAAATCACGTACCAGATTCACCGGTGGAGGTTCGCTCCGAGTGGACGCAAGCTGGGACGTCATAAACGCAGCAGTCGAGACCATAGGCACAGTCACAATACATGCTCCGAGTGCACCCGCACGGGCGGCGTGCGTAGGATCAAGCGGGGAGTCCTTGTCAATAAGCGCAACGAGCGCGCCAATCGAACCAGCTGCGGTGGAAACCGCAACCGCGACTGCGAGATCTAGAAGGAGTGAAACGTGACTTGATAAGAGTCTATGCGATTTGGAACCGCCGAGGATTGCGACAAAGAACACTGTTGCAATGATGACCGGCCCCATCACGATAGCTCCACCGAGTGCTCCAGCTTCCAAGGATGAGAGGATCGACGGTTCGTATCCGGTGTATTGGAGGGCTTTGAGCACAGCATGACCAGTGAGAAGGTTCAGAGAACCGTCGAGTGTGCCAATCAATAAGGCGCACGCAGAACACAGCAGGAGACGGAGAGCGAGTTCTGCGGCAGGTCGGAAGAAGAGAGAGAAGCCGAAAGCCGCCCACCAGATGAGGATTAGGCGTTCTCTTGTAGTTGGTGATTCTGTGGGATTGGGACTGGAAGGAGTGGCACCGTCCGAGCGAGCAGCGCTATTCGCATAGTAGTCGAACAGACGATAGAACGCAAACATAACGGAAAATACGTAGTGGACAGCGTTCAGATTTCATGAGGGCTAGTACCACAAGATTGGCCATCCGCTGAAGGGTTGCACGGAGCCGAATAGGCAGTGACACCCGGCGGCAGCAACTTGCGCCCTTAATAGTAGCATGTACTACTGTCTCAAGCCTGAAGGTTTGAGACAGAAGGCATTTACAAGCTGCCCTCAACCACATCAGGTTTGGTTTGGCCTGGGCTGGGCTCTAGATGGGGTAAGAACCGGTTCAGTGGTCACAGATGGACTCACAGTCTTGACATGATCATCGTGATATTATTATCGATGATAACATCTCATCAAATAACTCACATTTTGGTACTTATGTTTGGCCGCCATCGATTGACGATATATCGGTACGACATGATGCTTACTCAGTCACTGGGACTAAGTGTCGGTCCATGTGAACACATCTGTCAATGTGTCATAGTCAGGACCGACCTGACCGACCCTGGAGTCCTTCGGGTCTGCCTTCGGAGACTAACTACTGCAATCTGATCCACTGACAGCATCACTCTATAAGTAGGTGTTTCATTCTCATCCTTCCTCGTGTCATTGACTTTGACAGTGAGAACTTCGTACGACCGTCGCGACATATCGTGGAGCCGTGGAAGTTTACTCGTCATTCCCCCAGCTATTCTCCTGGCAGGACTACTGACCGCAGCTCTCCACTATTCATACAACTGGAACTCCCGTATGCTTCCGAGTCGCTGGATCTCCGCGTACCGAACAACTTGTCGCACTTTCCCCGGAAGCTAACTACTTCTTTCCTCCCGTGACGCGGGCCCTCAAATGTCATAATTCTGATGGCAATGTTTTATAATTGATGATTCTAACCCCTTGCGGATTCCTGCAACTTCTTTGCGGAGCGAACACTTATCGTATGGGCGCAAAGGCAAAGTATGGGTAAGCTGCTATCTACATATCTTTCTGGGTCGTTCACTGGAGCTGAAACCTTTTTTCCAGCAATTGTGAACACTGCTTGCTGCAATCCGTGTTCCACAGGTCTGTCTTTTTTTGGTCGTTTTATTCACCGGTGTATAAACACATGTCCCTTACTACATATAAGATCCACATACACACGAAGCCCCGAATCGTTGAATCTTTGACCCCCCCAATGATTCCCCACCTGTTCTTGTTTGTCTTGCTCATCCTTGCCGTCGGGTTGGCATATTCAAAGAAACGCCATGGTCGTATTGGTAGACGACTCCCAGGACCTCGTCCTATCCCTCTACTAGGGAACGTCATCGGAATCGACACCAAGAACCCTTGGAAGACGTATACACAGTGGGCGCTAGAATATGGTACTGTTGATGAGCATTTCAGGTCTTTCTACTCAGTGACGCTCCATCACCAGGTGAAATAATCCACACGGAACTTCTTGGTCAGGACATCATCGTAATCAACTCGGAAAGGGTCGCCCGTGATCTCCTCGATTGCCGTTCCCATAATTACTCCAGCCGTCCTGCCAGTCTCATGCCAATCAACGAACTGTGGGGATTAATCAACAAATTCCCTAAACTTACGTTTCATGCAATTCATTTTTTCAGGTTCGGGACTGAGTTTTCCTCCATCTTTTTGCCATATGGCAATCGTTGGCGCCTTCATCGGCGCCTTTTCCACCAGGCTTTCAACATGAATGCAGCTATAACTTTTCGTCCCATCCAGATGGAAAAAGCTCACGAGCTATTAATGAATCTTATGACGACTCCTGACGATTTCATGTCCCACCTTCAATTGTATGTCTTTTATGTAAAACCGCTGGGAAATCTCCAATCTGTGACTGATACACTCGTTCCCCAGGTTGAGCATCTCGACGATAATGGCGATTGTGTACGACTATAAAGCTACCTCCAAGAATGATCCTGTCGTCACCTATGTTGAAACAGCGATAGAGATCGCGATGAAAGAAGTCCGCCCAGAGGTAGCGGCTTTGCTTAACGCACTCCCCTTCTGTGAGTTTACCCCCTTCCTCACGGATGTACTTCTGAATTCCAGTTCTGTCGCACAGTGAAACACATCCCCGCTTGGTTTCCGGGTGCGAGTCTAAAGCGCAGTGCGCTAATCTCGCAAGATTGTACTGCTAAATGGGTTGAAGCACCTTCTCGACATGTCATTGATAACATGGTAATCGCCAGTTGGTCAAATACCTTGAGATATTCTCAGACTTTGGATGATACACCAGGCCGCAGGCACGGCAGCCCCTTCCATGTTTTCTAATGCTCTCACCCGGATCGAACAAACTGGAGAATCCGAAGAAAGTATCGTTCATATGCAAAAGACCGCCAAGGAAGCATGTGCAAGCGCCTACGCTGGTATGTGATATTCTTGATGATGCCCAGTTAGTTCTCTAACCACACAGACGAGCACAGCCGCATCAGAAACGGTTCGTGCTGTCGATCTTTGCATGGTAAACCGTTTGATTCTTATGGAAATTCTATCAACAGACATTTTCGACACTGTCAATCTTCGTCTTGGCGATGGTTCTTTATCCCGAGGTACAGAAGCGTGCGCAAGCTGAGATTGATCAAGCGATCGGTTCAGGCCTTGCAAGATTGCCTGGGTGGGAAGATCGATCTTTTCTCCCATATATTGATGCAATCATCAAAGAAACCCTGAGATGGCGTCCTGTCGCTCCATTAGGTAGGTGACATTCGATAACTCATTCGCGCATTCTCATCATATCGTAACTTAGGTATACCTCACGCTACCGTGGACGACGATATATACGAAGGATACTACATTCCCAAAGGTTGCCTTCCTTCTCGGGGAGTTTGATCTGAGCTTACGGAGTTTGTTTCTAGGTGCAACCGTTCTAGTGAATGCCTGGTGGGTCAGAGCGAGTTATAGTTTCTTATGATGCTGACCATCGCCTTGGTTAAAGGGCGATGTCCAGAGATGCCATCAATTACCCCCAACCGGACGAATTCATCCCAGAACGCTTCTTGCCGTCCAAGAAAGGGGGAGACACAGCTCTAAACGGTGCTGCCTTTGCCTTCGGTTTCGGTCGACGTGTTTGGTGAGGATCTTGGGAACTCAATCTCCCTTAGCTCACTCCCCTTCCAGTGTCGGACGCTACGTCGCAGACGCGTCGCTTTGGGCTTCGATTGTGAATCTGCTGGCTGTCTTCAAGTTCGAACCTGCCCCCGGCTGGAACCCGGGGGCAAAGGGCGAAAACGTGGTTTGGACAGAAGGCGTGACTACGTGAGTCCATCCCCTGATTCCGATATGTTCGTCTCTCTATAACATGTCCTGCAGGCATCCCAAGTTCCCTGGGAAGATTACCCCCAGACACGAGGGAATGAACCGCGAAAGACTTTTGCAGTTAGTGCAAATGTCTGAGTAATTTGTTTCCGTCACGTTTGTGCGATTGATGGGTCGAGAATGGATTCGAATGTATACGCCACCAGTTTTGTATGCGACCTTTTTTTTTCTTTATGATGTTGTTGTGCTATACGATGTACCCATGCATGTATTCCTGAACGTGCTTCCCAATACAGGTCGGATTCAGAACGGAGACCGCTGTAGTAAGGGTAGAACATAGACGCAAAGGAAGAGAGCCGCGTCCGGCGATGACGAGGGGGGGCTATTGGTTAGCTTTACTATGCACCAACGCCTGAGAGCCACGGAGAAGTCAGATGCGGGTACCTCTTGCAATCGCAAACTGGAGTCTACACGTCTCAAAAGCAATCTTACGCAGTAGAGGGAAAGCAATTTATCAGGTTGCGGAGACGTTACAAACAACTATGTTGTAGGCTCTAAGCAGGATCGCGGAACTCTTTTGCATCAGTGGTGGTGTGCGTCATGGTGCTCAGCCCCGTGGAAATCGAGATTGTAAACTGTAACGGAATGAGCTACGGAATCATATGGTGCGCCGATGAATGCGTACCAGAGCCACATTCAGGGCAACGGCGGTTTTTGTCCCGGCGAAGGGTGAACCAGTGAAGTTCATGGGAGTCAGCGGGAGAACCAGTGCAGCCGACGATTCGCTCGGTATCCTACTCGAACGGCTGAGAAAAGGGGTAAAAGATAGTTCCAAAGTTCAACTCACCAAGGAGAACACTTTGATTGGGTTTTCCTTGGTACCTACGCGACTTGAGTCAAGAGGTTTCAAATCGAATGCATCGTATCCCTCCATTTCACCAAGGAGCTGGAAACGCTCGAGACCAGTAGCCTGTTGTTCATCTGTGGGGAGGTCACCGGCTTTTGCACCAGGACCGTAGAGCTGGGGAGCTGGGGGACCAGAACGACGAGCAGCGGTGGTAGAAAGAGCGCGGACTGCACTGGAGTTGGATGTGCGGGCAGTACGCAGGACGACTGGGCGAGCAGCGCGGAGAGCAGTGGTGAGCATAATTTACTACGTCGAAGGTTCGATGGTACAAACCGGGTCAAGCGTAACTTGAAACTGGCTTCGTAACGCGTGACAGTGTGACAACCCTGATAGTATCATGATATTCGGGTCCAAGTCTTTTCTGACCATGCATTGCCGTGTTTCGTGTTCACGAGTGTTTTGTGAGCTTCATCGTTTCATGATCTGGACTACGCAGTCTAAGCGCTACCTTTTGCCACGACGTCTTCCTATTCGGCGCAAACTTTTCTCCTCAGATCCACACCCTGTGAACATTTGGAGACAAAGACTGGAGAGATTACTACACAACGACTCGGATAAGACCTGCGCAGCAGCAGTGCGCAGTTCGTCGCCGAACATGAACGTTTGAACTCCCGAGTTGCGGCTTCTTCGATTCCACCAATCCCAAATAGGAAGGCGTTTACGAACGTTACTCCAATCAATATTCAATGGCCCATACTAGCTAAGCGAAGAGGCAGTGGACAAAGGGAGATGGCTTGTATAACACCACCTCGCTAGTTTATTTTACCCGCCCAACCTGTCCTCACTCTCTTTCAATCTCGGACCATCAGGCAGGGCCTAATGACAGCAATCGACATCCCTCGTCCCCGAGGTTCACCGGAATCTGCTACGCTGAGCGTTCTTCAGGCTTACGATGAACCAACAACCACCTCGCAGGATCGTACCTCCATCAAGTCGGCTCACACTCTACCATATGCCACAGAACAACTAAGTCCGGAGGAAACAGCGTCGCAACTGGACTTGCGACTTTCGACATTGTCATGTTCTTCAACTTCAAACCTGGTTGCTCCGCACATTGAGAAGCATCCTCAACATGCCAGCGAGTTCAAGGAGTCACCTTTTAGATGGAATTACCCCTCGTTATCTGAACTCCCGATCGACCAACCGGATACTACCTCGCAGAATACTACCAACAAAGGAAAGAAACCCTCCACACGTCTGTGGGAGGGTTGGAAAGTTATACTATTTGGATCTTGTAAGAACTAGAATCCTCAACTCAGTTTCTTTGATCCGTGACAATTGACATCTTCTGATACAGGGTTGAATGTTTTGTTGCTACTCATCCCGGTCTCCGTACGTCTGCCAATGTTACCCTGTAGGCAACGCTAATCGCACGCAGTGGGTCCTAAGCTCCGTCATGGGAAGGCAGCATCAGCTTGTCTTCATCTGTGAGTCATAATTGCTACCAAATTTCAGACCATTCATTGGGCCGTAGTTTGCATCCTCTCGATGATCCCGCTTGTCAAGGTACTTTTTAACTGCGCCTACTGTTTCGATCACTCACCGAGTGGTAACATAGCTTCATGACCTCGCCACGCGAGAACTAGCTATCAGGTTCGGGGGAACAAAGACCGGACTGCTCAATGCAAGCATGGTAGGTGACCGCGCTGGTAAACACTCCCAATGCTAACTGCCATTACCATTCAACCCAGAGCAATACGTACGTAACTTTGTGTATCATATAATCCACTGACCACAACTGTGATAGTGTCGAGTTAGTCGTTGCGGTTGGTGTTGAATTGTCAAAATCCTAGTCCAATGCTGACGTGACTCTCCATAGATCACTGCTTTGAGGAAGTGCGAACTCCGCGTCGTTCAGTCTTCGTGTACGTAACTCTACTCGTTCTCGTTCTAGTACTTCTTCGCTCACTCGAGGAGGCAGTGATTGGTTCAATATTGAGCAAACTATGTAGGTTTTCTTTTTCATATTTCACGCCTCTAACATTTCACTGATCTCCACAGTGCTCGTCCTTGGAATGTGCTTCTTTGCCGGTGGCTTGCGGTTCTCAGAGCAAGGCTTTGACCAGAGTGGGACTAGTGTATACTCGACCTTGCTCTACCTCTAACCAATAGCTCAGCTGCAACGCAGATTCATTCATCGCTACTCAGCATCAGTGTCGGCGCACTGCTCCTTCCCGCAGCGTACCATTTCGCACTCAGTGGCGCGCGGGAGGCAAGTTCTCTGGAACAAAGGCTAGACATTTTAAAAATGAGTCATGGGGTGAGCCTTTTACGTTGGTCTCACACAACTTGCTCATTTCTTCAACAGGTATCCATTGTTCTCATGTTCAGTGAGTCGAGTCGAAATAGCCACGAATAGTATTCGCTCAACGCTTAATCCAGTCTATGTCTTTTACTTGCTTTTTCAGTTCTGGTCGCACCGACACCTTTACAAGGATCAGAAGCAAGAGAGCCATAAGCTTTCTATCAAGATCCCCATCAACCCTCGTTTTCTTGCGGAAAGGCGGATTTTCAGCGGAGAGACTTTGAAGAGCTCCCGTTCAGATTCAGATTCAGTGCGATCTATGCGTTGGGGATCGTCTGCAGTCAGGTCGTCAAGAATGGGTTCGCTTCTCGGGGTATCGAACAGACTAACCAATCTTCAATGCCCTTCCGAGACGACTCTTGCTCCCTCGGTGGACATCGGTGCTGAGAAGACCCTCGATTCGCAGCCCATTATTCGCCTGGTGCCGCAGCCCTTGAAGGATCATGAACCCAATGGTCTACCCACAAACTCTGATCTGCCTCTCCCGCACTCTCGGTGGCGATTCGAGAGTGACGCATCCACCGTAGCTGAGGACACCTATAGTAGCGGTTTACCCGATCCCACGAATGTGGTAGAGTCCCCAGCCGAACAAGGATCCGTCACCTCAACGGAGTCAGCGAAGAAAGAGCCAAGATTGAGTCTTACCTTGACAATACTGCTGTTGACCGTTGTTACCATTGTGAGCCATACTCCCCCTGTATGCAAGTCACTAAGTTATGTTTCAGTTGGCAACCTTCAATGCGGAAGAACTTGTAGAGAGCATGGATGGAATATCAACGTCGATTACCAAACAATGGATCGGCTTGATCATGCTTCCCGCAGTTAGTTCTATTGCAGGTAGGTTCCAATTCCATGTCGCGTTTCCAAGTTTAAACACAAGCCCCCAATTAGAGTGCGTAACCGCGATGAACGTCTCCGTCAAGGATCAACTTGCTCTCAGCGTCAGTGTTGCTGTCGGGTCCGCGATTGTACGTTGCTTGCACTTTCCAGCTTAGAAGCTTGCTGCTAACATGCGTCGATTGATTCTAGCAAATTACACTATTCATCATTCCGTGAGCAACTCGTTGCTGATTCATTGTTCACCCACTAAACAGCAACCTGTAGTTTTATGGTGACCCTCGGATGGATACTCAACAAACCATTGGGGTTACTTTTTGATCCATTCGAGTCCTTTGTAAGTCTATAGTCCAGTCTTCGCCAGCTCGTCATTGAACACATGTCATATCACTAGGTTCTATACATCTCTGGTAAGCGACCATCTTCCTGGAAAAAAACTTGTGCCAACTAGTGCGCTAGTACAAACTATGAGCTATGTCGTCGCAGATGGCAAGTCTAATTGGCTCGAAGGCGCAATCCTGATATGTGAGTCTCTCAAGCAACGGTTAGCGCAGAATGAACTAACTCGAGAGATTCTATCAGGTCTATACGTCATCATCGCCGTCTCATTCTGGTATTATCCAGGTAGGGGTGATCTCACTGCATCTACTCGAGTACTGTAGTCTGACTTCTTGACCAGGCCAACCCGGCGAACTTGCTGTCTGTGCAATCAATGTGGTGACAGACAGTTAGACCATCATACCTAACTAGGAACTTCTTATCACCCTAATCCACGCACATGCTCCTTGCATTCACTCTGTAACTACATACCTTGTTCACTGTACATTTCACACATTCCTTAAGTCTCCCCTAGAATACTACTTGTAACGAATCTAGATAGATGATGAATGTCTTGATAACTTTTGTCCATGAACTCGGGGATTACATGTGGGTAATGACAACGACGGTCAGAGGTAATAACGGTCCCCTGTATGTTAGGTTAGAGGCGAGGGTCTCCAATGAGGTGTGGATAAAACGTACCAATGTGACCCATGCCAGGTTCCATGATCCAAACTTTCTTCCCATCCCCATGGTGGTGCCCTTCGCCTTCGAAATGGTAATGCTCAAGCCAAGCTTCTCGTAACCCTTCGTCAACAGCTCCACAAACGATCTTCACCTTGGGAAAGGCCGCGTTGAGCACAGATAAGCCACCGCTACGCGCCACTAGGAATGTAACAAAGATAATATGGTCCTGTTGCACCCCGTGATCCAGGAGGGTACGAATGGCCATGAAGGCAGATGCCCCTGTGCCAATCTGTAGAGGGTCACGAGTTTCAGAGAGTCTGAAACGCCATCATAAGAACACCGAACCTGTGCATCTAACACGAACACCCAGGTATCTAGCGCGAGATATCGCATCCGAATAGATTTGGGGAGCATGACGTGAAGAAGAAGAGGTTCTCCTGTCTTCGCGTCCGATTGTACCAACAAGGAGCCAATGGCCACGTCACTGAGTACTCGTTGGAGTCCCTTTTCCAGGGGGCCTCCTCTGATAAGCAAGTGAGTTGTGCGTTAGGTTCACGCCAGAATCAACAAACTTACGATCGGATGATTGAGACACCGCAAATGTTCTGATTTGTAACCAAATAGGTTTCATGACGGCGCGGTGATTGAGTGTTGAACACACCTTTACATCAAGTGCTTTCCCAGAACATGCTGTTTCGGTGGGAGTCACGATGACCTTTTCTCTATATGGGAGCAACTCCATCGCTCGCTCGACCAGGAAAGTGGCCAGTCTATCCACGAAGAAGATGAAGTCCTGGCGGGATGTCTTCTCGTCTCGTAAGATGGTATATATGCCCTATCAGAACGTGGTAAGAACATTCGTATTATAATTGTCTACTGGACTGACCTTCAGTTGGGGTGTTTGCTGTAGGACGATCAAGTTCATGTCTTGGTGGTTACCACTGGTAAGTTGGAGACATCTCCCATTGTTCGGGGAGGCCATATTCCTCCGGAAGTGCCGGGCTCGCTCATTCATCTGACGTCGAACATGCGTCGAGATGAGCTCAATCGCAACGGAGTTATTGGAACCCGGAACGACCTATACTAGGTGAATCCGAATGCCTATTATGGGTGGACCGAATACGCTTACTATATCTGCATATCGGGATGTTGGTTGAACGAAGTTATCAAAGGCAGGTTTGACATAGCGAAGGTATCTGGGATTTGAATGAGTGCAGTTCGCGGACAGAATCTAACACGCCACGTACTGTTCGAGGACTCCCTCCACACTTCGGCCACGTTCTTTAACGTCTCGTTGAATACGTCGTGCAAGCATCAGATCCGAGTCACATTGAACGAACACCTGAGATGCAGTGTGAGGACGTCAAGATCGCAGTGCGTAAACCATACCTTAAGGTCATACAAGGCGCGCAGGTTTGGATCATGTAAAGCCATGATTCCTTCAACTGAGAGAAGAGTTAGACTGCGATCGAGTCACCACAGGAGTTACCTACCAATGATCACAGCAGCACCATATAGATACTTTGTCTCATCTAATCGTTGATGTTCCGAAAACGAATATACTGGTATATTGGTCTGTTTGCAAGCTTTGAGATCTGCAAGACACTGAAGCAATCGATCACATATACATTTGCATAGATATCCCATATCACTTACAGCAGCGAACATGGGCATGTCTAGGGCATCTGGGTGGTCGAAATCAAATCGATTTGTATGAGCCAGTGCGATCTCATCCTCCGTGTGATGCTTGTAGAAACTATCCTATCAGACGATGAGCATGACGCGCGTACGATGTGTCAGAAGATGCATACTTGAGACAAGATGACAATGGTTGGAACCGACCCCAACGACTTCACGATTTGTCGTGCTACATGCGTCTAACACAAGATCATTACAATGCTCCCTTGGGGACCGATGATGACGCCCACCTTGCCACTCGCAGAACCTCCTGCCGAAGTCGTGTGACACCAGAAGACGATCCGTAATGAGACTGCAACTTACCTGCTATTCCAATGACGAATGCATCGCAAACAGGGAGGCCATCGACGCCGTACCTTACGGTGAGCTCCAGTTAGAGACTGCTCGGAATGTCAGCGAGTTCCGAAATATATCACCAGGGAGGTCTGCCATGAGATTTCAGCATGATGTTCTTCTTTGCCTGGAACGACTGGGTCAGGTCTCTGTGATGTTCCTCAGCATCGTAGAGGTCCGATAGCTCTTCTGCGAACATCGTGAAGTGGGTCGAGAAGGTTCAAGTTGAGCGATGGAAGATTCTGGGTGGCAGGAAAACCCAATGGCCGGACCCCAACAGGTATTTGTAGTCGTCGGCTACAGCAAGCAGCTACTAGTCGACGCGTGCATGATCATAAAGGAGGTCTGGGCAGTCGAACCAAGGACGCATAATAGGGCAATACCAAAAATTGACCCAATTAAGTCTACCATTACAGTTGCCATACAGCATTCATTACCTCCGTCATTCTATATCGACAGCATCCAGATCATTAGGTGTCCAACAAGAAGTCAGCAATCATGCTTCGCTTCTCCGTTTCGTCAGGTACTTTCTGAACCCAAATCTCGCCATTTCCTGACGGTCCATCATCTTGGGTGCGGGGCTGTACATAGCTGTCAGAGGTCCACAGGGGTAAAGGGGCAGACAGTGGTGTCTGACCGCCCGGAGCAACATTTGATACAGCAAATCTCGACGCCCGACTACTCCTGCTGGCGAACGTTGTGTGGCAAAAGTAACAAAGCTGTGCTGAAATCGAAGGGTACTGATTGGGTGCAGTTGGAATATCGGAGGTATTCTGGGACGCAGGAGTTGGCAAGTGGACAAGATCTGAGGTGAGCTTTGCATCAGAGTACGACCGTATCGAAATCTGACTGTGCCAATCTTCCAGTCCATCCTGGATAGGTCTGCAAACCTTGTCAGGACCCTCAACGCACTCCTTAAGAGACGGTCACTAACCTCCGACAGAGCATGCATAAGTCTCGAGAACCACTTTTGGGCTCCACTTTTGCGCACGTGCGCGCGATGGTCGAAACTGTAGATGGATAATCCTTCTCCAGCCCAACGATAAAATCTGTGGAATCGAGATTAGAGGTCCTCGGCTTCGCAATTGTAATCCAGTACCTTTTGTGAGACCGGGGATACCTGCGCTGGCACGACTCTGTTTATCCCTACCAACAATAGGAATTGAATTCCACCACGCGAATACTGCGCATTCTTTCGTTGTAACATCCCTGAGAGGGCGTACAACACGGACGGGGTCCGTGTTCTCGCATGTTGTTGATCCAGCTGAGCGCCACTCTTCTTGAAGCTCTTCTTGTATCGCATAACCTCCGCCCTGAGATATGGAGGAGATTAGAGAGATTGATAGTGTGGTCAACGATGTTCCGAGCAGCAGGTGTGATGCCCGACATGACCGAGCCGTGTATAGCAATAAGAGGCGAACGAGGACTTTGACGGCACTGGAGACGGCTGTCTGAGTGGGGAGAGATCCTAGATATGCACGTAAGGCTTCTGTAGGTGACAAGTGGGTGGGGGAAGCAATCCGTAACGCTAATAGTTTCCATCGTCACTGTATGTCATAGAATAACAGGAAATAAGATTTACCCTCAGTGAATAAACCATCCTTCCCTAGCTCGACCGCGAGCGTCGAGGGACTGTGTTCTGAAGGGGTGACAGTACGCCACCATGACTGATCGAATGCATGCTCGAGTCGGAGAGGAATGAATTCGAACTTGGGATAGGACGCGAGAGTTTTCATGATCTCCTCCAGCCTATCGCGAGTCTAGTATGAGGTGGGCTCTTGGTGGAGTCATCGTGGAATTAACGATGTTGCGTACCTCGGGGAATGCACTGCATACTTCTACATAGCATACCGCACACGACGTCCACACGTTTGCGTTGCGTGGGTGGTTTGTACCTTTTCTGGGGTCTGCACCAGGTTTTGAAGATTCAGCTGCGAAATAAGTGCTATGGACCATGTCGAGGAGGATAGATGAGCCTAGTCCACCAGAAAAGCCGAGTAACAGGGAGCCAGAGGCTTTGAGTTTCTGTCTCTTGGATGTACCAGCATTGGCGTTTACGAAAGGCTCCAATGACCTTCTAAATTTCACGGTGACAAGAGGAGTGAAGCATTCCCTGAAGGGACGAGCAGACGGTAATTAGAGGACCATACGAAATTAAAAGCACAAGAGCATACTTGCAGTAAACTGCGTGCCGAATTACAAATTTTCCTGGATTGACTTTGCATTTTATGCAATCTCTACCTTTGTCGAACTTGAGACGTCCTGAAGCAAGGATGAATAGTGATCAAATGTGAACTGGCTCACTTACGAGGCATAAGCGCTTCATCCTCGGTGGACGGATTTCCGCAGGAGGACATGGTGGTGTGCAGACCGCCGATCGAACAAGTCAGGATCTCATCTTATCGCTTCCGCTTTGGGACCGGACTTGGAACAACTCCGGCCCGGCGGGCCAACTTGAAGACTCTTGTTCACAACTTGAACTTGACCTTGACATGAACAAGGTCTTATCCCATTTCAGAGCCGCAGAATACGATGTGCAAGGTTACCGTCCTGCCCATTGCAATTGCAATCATTGATACAGTATCATACCAAGTCGAGCTTGAAGGTGCTCCACACCAGGTTTGAACATTTGTACGTCAGGCTCCTGAGCCATTCCAGTTCGAATCGACTATCTTTTTAGAGCATCTTCAAGCCAGTGTACTGGTTCATTTCGGACCTTTATTTGGAGCCATCTTCTGGGCGATGTATGCCATGCGTCCTTTACGTTTTAATTTTCGGCTTAGGTATTCGTTGTAGCCTATGCCGGTTACAAGGTGACCTCCAGCGTCCGTCTGTGCGCGTCCAAGCTCGAGAACGAACGGTAGGTGAAATTCTACTCTTCCAATTCTCGACGCCATGGTCATATCTTCCGCATAACAGTTTGTCCTATTTGCTGGATCAAACTGCCTTTTGCTTCAAGTTCTCCGCATACTCAACCACTGCCACGCTCATGCGACGCAAGACCTCCGCTACCAATTCAAAGTCACTCGGCTAAGGTCAATGTCAAGATTGACTTCGGTCGACTATCACTGGTGAGCAGGATTACCCACCTCATTCCAGATTTGGGCGCTACATCTTGCCCACCACTTTCCATTGTGGTAGAACGGAGGCGCATAAGTATTCCACTGCGTCAAGATCGTCTCTTGAAAAAAGGCTTTGAGCTCCGGGGTCAGCTTTATATCGCCTGGAATCGGCAGCTCTACGTTGACCTTTGACAGCTCTCAGTGAATATGTAATTGAACGACTGGGACCTGCTGACCATGGAAAGCGTATGTTCTCCCGTTGGATCCATCACACTCGTCTGGAGAAGACTTGCAAGTCTCTCTCCGCCCGCAATTGCTAGTGCATGGGTATATTCATTTATTTTCTGTTCACCACCGATCCACCCCCGGAAATCGAGAGCTTTGAATGAATGGATATTAGGCGTCGCCCCCATGATGGAACAGCGGAAGTCTTGCCGGCGGTGACACTCAGCCAGGGGACCCAGTCCATAGTCGATTTCCCTTGGGATTGATCAGTAAGTCGCAACACTCGATGATCGGTGACAATACCTACACTCAAAAAGTTCCTCGAAGCTCCCGGGACCGCTGTAATGCGAGTCCAATGGCGAGGGGTAGGTTTCTGGTGTTGGAATTGGAGACAGGATGACGTGCTGATTCCTAGGTCACATTAAACCCCCGTGCCACTGATGCCAAAGCGGTAATGCAAAGACTGAGATTAAGAACCTTTTTGGAACATAGAGGACCGCACAACTTCGCTTGGCATATAGCCACTTGTGACAGTTCTATCGAAATGTGACAGGGAGAGGTCAGGCCTTAGGTCCCCGGGACGTCAAACCATGATGCTACTAACCGCCACCCAGAAATCGGGTTGAACCTCGGAGAGATTGATGTCCATCTCTTGGCCAATGGAGTGGGCTCCATCGACTACCGTCCAGATCCCAAACTCTTTGCAAATCGAAACCATCTCTTTCCATGGTAAGGAAATACCTGGGTTGGATGCGATGGCGTCAATTACAATCACGATCTTTCCAGTTCGTTGGTATTCAGGTCGTCCTGCCAGTAAATACTGAACATGTGCGCGAAAGTTGTTGACAATCTCGGAACGGCTGATAGGAAATTGGAGCTCAAAGGTTGATACGTTCGGGTATAGGTGCGTGTCGCAAAGATACTTGATTCCTTGCGCAATGGAACCGTAGGCGATCGATGCTAAATGTCGAAATACGAGGGTTCGGTTGACTATGAATCGATCCAACGACATACATACTTTTGACGATAATATCTTCCTTGTTCCATTCAAAGTTGCGCAGGACGGTGGTCACACCCATCGTTGTGTTCATGACGAACACGCATTCTTCCGTTTCAGCGCCGATCATCTTGGCTATGCGTGCCCTAGCCTCCCTCATACGTGCGGGTGCATAAATTCGGTAAAACCTGTCCGGATTTGCTTCAATCTCCGTTGTGAGATCGTCGCAGAATTTCCTGACTGGTGTTGGGAGCGCGCCATAAGAGCCTACAGGGGGATCGGTCGATGTCACAGTGAAGATCGTTTGAAGAGAGCTTACCGTTGTTCAAGTTGGTATATTGAGGATCAAAGCTAAAGAATTTGAGCATTGGATGACCAAATGGCGGGGGAGACGTCTTGTACAGTTCCTCCGCATACTGGCTTGCCTCACGTACCATTGTGTTTCGCTACGAATTCTACTGCAAGCGTTATCATCCTCCGAAACATCTTCCCAGCTCTTGATAACATGACACCACTCGTCGGACCCTATCTCAGCCTGTGATCAGCAGACGCGATACGTGACTTAATGGAAGCCCGTTGATTTTCCATATCGGATGATACAACCTAAATACATAGTAAATGCATTGCTCTCAGACACGGCGACTATTCTTCAAGTATTCCAATGATCGAATGCTCGACATTCAGCCATTCCTCTGGTTCGCAAAGTCCTCGAGCTTTTGAAAAACATCCTTCAGAGCCTTCGCGACCGCCTCAAAGTCGGATATCTGTGGATGTTGTGAGACACCGAGAACGCCGTCAAGACTTGCGGAGCACAAACCTCGTTCCAAATCTGCGCACTGCACCTGATCCACCACTTTCCGTCATGTTTATAAAAGAAGGCAGATGTGTTCCAATCCAGTAACAGGGTTTCGAGGAAAATCGTTTGAACTTCACGAGAGAAGTAAGGGATTTCATCGGGTATGGGCAGCTTGACATTAGTCTACACCAGAACATCAGCAAAGGACTGCGTATCAAATGTTCTCCGCTCACCATGTTCATTGTCAGTTCACCATCTGGGTCCATAACGCTGGTTCCCAGAAGCTCTGCCAGGCGTTTGCCTCCTGCAATCGCCAAGGCATGCGTATATTCGTTGATCTTGTGTTCTCCACCCAACCATTCTCTAAATTCAATGGCTATGGTACGATGAGGTCCTGAGGAACGAACGATGGTGATAGTGGACAATTTGCTGACCTGCGCCTATACTCAGCTGCGAGGAATAATCAATGGTTCCACTCGCTGTGTAGCTTCAGTATGACGGCACGATCGGAGTATACTTGATGCATACATTCAAAGAGTGCAAGGAAACTTCGAGGGCGGTTAAAATACTTATATTGCTCGTCGAGCGGGGAGAGATAGTTTCGTGGAGTAGGAATCGGCGACTTCATGAAATGCTGATTTCTGGATTTCCTCCAATCAAGAGCCGAAAAAAACGCGGGTCGGTGACAACGAACTTACCTCTTGGGAACATAAAGAACGGCGCTCCCTCGTTTCGAGAACAACCATTTATGACAATTCTTTGTGAAATGGAGGGATTGTCATGAGCATTTGAATCAAGAGGTATAGGATGACCCACCGTAACCCAGAAATCTGGACGTGACTCAGACAAATTAATGTCCAACTCTTGGCCTATGGAGTGAGCGGCGTCGATTACGCTGATGACTCCCGCTTCTTGGCAGATTGCTACCATCTCTTTCCAAGGAAGGGAAACCCCTGGAGTGGAAGTTATGGAGTCGATGATCGCAATAATCTTCCTCTTTCCTGTAACGTCGGGTGTTTGGGTAACCTGTTTGATGTGTTTGCTGAAGTCTTCGACAATCTTAGCGCGTGTAGTTGGGAATTGGAGATTGAATGTCGACAGCGTTGGGTGCGGTGGAATATCTGCGAGATACTTGAGTGTCTGGGAAACAGTGTCATGCGTTGTCGTTGCTCGATATAAACCGTCAGCTGTCGAAGGATATCGTTACGTGATAGTCTTTTACCTCCAATCAAGATGTCGCCTTCGCTGAGGATGAAATTGCGCAGGACGGTATTTATTCCATGTGAGGTGTTGTTCACGATGATACACTCATCGGTGTCCGCGCCAATGAGTTTAGCAACACGCTCGCGTACGCGGGTTAGGTATTTGACGACATTTAGCCTCAGGAACTTGTCCGGATTGGACTCTGTCTGGTCAGTCCATTCCTCGCAGACGGTGCGGACAGGAAGAGGAAGGGACCCAAAGGAACCTATCATGATCGAAGGTAATGCCAAGGAAGTGTATTCAATGGATATCCCGAGTGGCGGGCTTACCATGGTTTAGATTAACATAGTTGGGATCGAACCCAAAGAGTTTCAGCATGTCGTGTCCAAACGCTGGCGGAGGTTGCTTGTAGAGCTCTGCGACATTGATCCTGGTGTTAACTGGCTGGAGGGGGAGGGGATTTGTGGTAGACATGTATCTTGACATGCCATCGAGATGTTTGAATATTTGAGTCTTATGTGAGCCTGTGCCGGGCCGCTCGCTTAGATCTTATCTTATCTGTACTGGACCAATCCACATTCTCAGCTCCTGGCAGATCATACACACAGTTGTCGTCTTTCCGTATTTTCAGGCTTGTCACATCTATATTTCAATGGCATCAGTCTTTTTCTATGGAACGTTGATGCACCCGAAAATACTGAGGCGGGTGATTGGGAACGATGGCTCTTGCCTCCAGATATCCCCAGCACTCTTACTGGTCAGTGTACACTGATGTCGATCGATCCGCGCATACCTGACAGTATTCTGCACTAGGATTATACCCGCCACAAGATCAATGTAGGTAACTTCTTGATCCATGATCAGAGTTCATTCTTACCAACGATCCACAGGGTGCAGATTACCCTGGAATAGTGCCATATTCCCGAAGTCGGTCGATATTTGACCGGGATCTTGGGCTTGAGGAAAGATGCGTGAGAGGATCCTTTGTGGTAGGCCTTTCTGACGAAGACATCAGACTCTTGGACATTTTCGAGGGAAACGTGAGTGCCACGAGTGAAGAGGAATTCAAGTTTCTGAAGGAAAACACAGGAGTACACACGTGAACTGGTCCTAGTGCACCCATTAGGTTCCCTGACCGGCCTAGATGGCGTACAGCCAACTGGAGTTATACCACAGCACGCACCTCCCGTTCCTCCGACCAGCGAGTTGGAGAGCCCCGTAGAGGTGAACACTTACGTTTGGCGCGCACCACTATCCGAGCTTCAATCCAAGCTATGGACGTTCGAAGAGTTTGTCAAAGAGAATGCATGGAAGTGGGTAGGGTTTGGATCCGACGGCAACCAAGATTATGCAGAGGTGGACAGACGGCGAGCGATGGATGGGAAAATTGTCAGGGAGACACAATACCAGAACTAGATTTATTCCAATTTCCGAGTAGACTACGCGCCAGGTCGATCCGAGTTCCCGCTGTGGCAGTGCTCTATATAGAACTGGCAGACATTGATCCTGTCTCTGCATCACCGAGTCCCTAGCATGCAACATCGGCGAGACCGCTTCAACTGGGAGACAAAGTTTCGTCTGTTCCTCCCAGCTGCGGTCGTTTCTTTTTTTCTCTTGTTTATCCTCACGACCAGCATCATTGATGTTACGAGACCTCGCCATCCTTCGAGGCAGGGCCCGAGTAAGTCTCGTTTTGCCCTCATGTGTCCTGAGATTAATTGATTCGTGGATACCCCAGCATTTCCCGACTTTTCTCAGTACAAATACCTTCAAACGATCCCGCATTCTCACTTTCCCATCCGTACATCAGTTCTTTTTCCGTCAAAATTGGATATCTGATTGATCAGCGTGCCTGTCTAGACTCGGATGACAAGAGGCGTATCATCGCCATCGGGGACATTCATGCCATGAACCAATCGTTGAGGTTAGCTAAGCTGATCCATTTCCACGATCATACTTACACTTATCCTTCCAGCGCACTACTCACCAAGGTCGCCTATGACCCTCACTTTGATACCTTGATGCACCTCGGTGACCTTGTCACCAAGGGCAAACCTCCCTCAGGCCCCGTGTTGGATTTCATGGCAACGAACCACATCTTGGGCGTACGTGGCAACAACGACCAGAAAGTCATCGAATGGAGAGCTTGGATGGACTGGATTCTATCCCTCCCTGGCGGTCGTAACTGGCTCGAAGAAATTGACTCACAATGGTCTCATGTCGACGAGGACGAGTCTGAGGCTTGGCTCAAACTCTCATACAGAGGTTGGGACACGTACATCCCCACTGGTTGGGAGCTGCTAGGGAAGCACTACAAGATCGCGCGCGACATGCCCCGAAGACATTACGACTACCTTCGATCGCTGCCTCTCATTCTTCACGCACCGACGGCTCATACCTACTTTGTTCATGCCGGCTTGCTTCCCTCGGATCCAACTCTCGAGGTGACGGATCCCGATCAACCGCTCTCTCATTGGCCTACCCCACCCAGCCCGAATGACGACGCAGGAATTCTACGCGGTCTTCAAGAACTGGCATTGCTCAAGGACGTTCCACAGAACCAGGATCCATGGGTTCTTTTGAACATGCGAAGTCTCACAGACAAAGGCATAATCAAGGAAAGCAAGAAAGGCATTCCTTGGTCTGACTTGTGGAACGACGTCATGGGTAGATGTTCTGGGGTTGATGCCACAACCGAAACATGGCGAAGAGTCGCCGCGTCAAGAGTCTTCCCTCGAAAAGCCAAGCATCGTGCGCCGCTCCCTTGTTTCTCGTCAATGGTCGTTTACGGTCACGCGGCCGTGCGAGATCTTGATGTCAAGAGATGGTCAATCGGGATAGACACGGGTTGTGTAAGCGATCTGACACCTCTGCTCCCTCGTTTCTGACGCTCTGTGCGCTTCTCGTAGGCATATGGCCGTCGTTTGACTGCAGTCATCTTGGACAGCAAATCACTGCTTCATAGCTCTTCTAGCAATTCGGGACTCTTCGACAACTCATTCTTGCAAGATTCTTTCATCCCGTATGGAGATGAAGGAAAGGCCCAAATCGTCAGTGTTGATTGCTAAACTACCCACGCATGATAGACTATTTTCGTATATTCAACGTATATTCTAGTACTCACAGTCTCGCTCATGGGTTTTGGCCAGCTAATTTATCCTTAACATCTGATAATTGGGTGAAGTAGATAGCTGCACCTCCTCATATGTAGATATGCTTGCTAGCCCGGACTGTTCACGACTACACGATGAACAGCAGATTGATATCCTGACATACAATACAGTGGTTATGAAGCAGTTTTTATGGGGTGATTGAAGGAGACGTACGATGGGGTGAGAGCTCGAAAGCTGGACATCACATCAACACGCTGCCGCGGGACGCGTGCACACTAACACGCACCTGGGGTTTCTGACTATACTTGTTGTAGAGAATCTGCCTAGTTACAAGTACAGGTTTGAGGCTGGGATCAATTAGGTTAGGCACCAGAGCTCTCACCTCATATCAACGAGAAGTTGCTGATAACTTGGGTTAGGATTTTGTTCTGTTAAAATAGAACCTCGTCTCCACGACCAGAATAGAGTTGAATTGGAATATGATAACATACCGAGAGCGATCAGGAACGCCTGGAATGCAACACGGGGTAAGTGGGGTGCTGAATCAGAGAAGCTCCTTGCGCGGAAAAGTAAGCAAAAGACATACATCACTCATGGCGCCTGTGCTTCGGCCTGAAATTTGAGCGTCGGCACTGGTTTGCGAGTCCTTGCAACCACTCCATGAGATCTTAGTTGATATCAGCCTTGCGCTCGGGTGTGTGAAGATTCATCTTACCGCGTCGGCCATACTTGTTCGGGTGGCCTTTGTGCGTTCTTTGGCTTTCTGCGCGCGACCAGAGGCCACATTGACCAGGTCCGTCACGCCACGAACCATACCGCCAAGGTCGTGCATCTGATAAGAAGCAAGAGTAGAAAACAAGCCCTGAGCTGCCCCTAGTGCCATATTGGGTTCCTTGATCTTGCCTTCAGTGGAATACTAAATAATGTGCATAAAATCCAGAATCAATAAAACAGTAGGGAAATCACCAGTCACATACCATGTACGGCAAATCTAAGAAGGGAAATGTTAGCGCTGTTCCCCACGGTAGAAAACGGTTCAAAAGTCATACCAAGTGCCGAGCCGGAGTGGCAACACTGCCAAAATGTTAGCATCAAAATGGAGGCTGTAAGGCTGCTTACATCAAAAATAGCCGTTAGACGACAACCAGCGGGGAGATCTCTGACCATGATCGCGTGCATGTCCTATCGTAGATGATGATGAGAAAGAAGAACCCAAGCGGAAAAGAGTACGGACATCATCCACGATATGGCTGGTCATTTTGAAATCCACTGGGTAAATGACTGATAAAAAGTGATCTGCTGCGGAGTCTCAGGGGACAAATTGTAACTTGCCTTCGTCATAGCCGTCGTCCTCGTCACCATCAAGGTCCTCAGTCTGACCCCCGTGCCCCGAATCTATTTCATCATGAATAAATGGTCTCAAGGCACCAGCGGAAATTATTGCTTACAATGAAAGAAAAGGGAGTCGTTTGGCCTAGCGTCCCTGACCAGCCAATGCATGGCGTCAATCTGGCAAAGAATGAGGCAACTCCTGATGAATCAGAACAAGGGACAAACTATATTTTGTCGAGTAGGTTCCCCACGAGGATGCCCGGAATTCTCAGTGAGCACCACTAAATCATCCTCTCTGTAGCCACGTCCTGCAATTGAATTGGGATCATCGGCCGCGGGAGACGGTGAACACGCTTACCCAGAAGGAATCCCTTCATGCGATGCACATCTTCTACGCAGCCATGAAGAGCCTCAGGCTGACCTATATAGTTAATCCCGATCTGCAGACTACATCAGTGTGATGGGTTAGATAGAGATCCGGAGTAAAATCATACAAGCAGTCCTTTCTTTTTCCCATTACATTGCGAATATTGAAAGTACGCAGGTTGAACTGGTCCGCCCTGCGCTGGTTGGAGACCATATGACTGTTGCCCGGCGGGAGGCATCGGAGGGGGACCAGGCGGCGTAGGATAGGGGCCCATCGTATACATGGTGGGTCCGCCGGGCGGACCTGGAGGAGGCGCATATGATCTAACGGAGTAGGGAGTATGATCTCGAGGTGGTGCGTATCCGCTGGGAGGATATTGGGGCGGCAGCCCTAATGGAGGAGCGTAGCTGGCAGGAGCGCTGCGTTGTTGGTGGGAGCGATAGCTTGCGCTAAAATCAATATGTCATTAGTAGGACAAACGACATCGAGACCAACGTACCTTGGGCTTGGGTATGGGGATGAGGAGTGCGAGTGATCATCGTTTGATTGTCCGCAACGTGGGTGACGACTATGATTGCCTCCCCACATCAGTCAAACGTCAAATCCCATCGATCATGACACTCACGCGTTCGGGGAGCCGAGTCAAACATGGCGAGCTGGACGTCAGTAGACTGAGCCTCTTGCATATCACAACTGAGACTCACGCTGCCGTTCCGCCATTTCCCGCTAGATTGCTAGAATAACCTGAGTGCCCTGACCACATCGTCGAGTTAAAGTAAGCGAGTGTAGTCGTCGTTGCCCAATGCAATGGTTGCCACCGCTTGTCACATTCAGACTCAGCACAGGTCTGTTCTTACTACCCCGCATCAAATTGATCAATTGACCAGTCCTACTGACAGGTTGTATTAATAGTAAATCATGAACCTCCCCCGGTCAGAATGGGCGATCCTGATTGAAGTTGTTTCTGGAAGAACTTGCAATCTATCACCGGTCGGTTTTTCACGACCGTGTTCGGGAGCAACTTCCTCAGAAGCTGAAGTTGTTGCCAATAATGTTGGCAAGTTTGAAACTTCTGGGACACGGACCTACGTAACAGTCCCCGCTGTCTTGCTCGCTCACTCTGAGTCTGACATCGTTAGGACGAACGGCTCCGAGTTTCGAGGGTGTTATTTTTGGGACTCTGTCACGCCTGTGCGGCTTCTTAGTCGGTGAGCCGGCTTAATCATTCAGTGGTGTCCGTCGGATTTCCGCCCCCTGGCCTCCGCAACTCCTCCGCATCGGACTTGTGCTTTGCCATCACTGCAGGCGCAGCCGCGGAAAGCACATGTCCTAACTCCTCAATCGGATACGGCTAAACGTTCAGGCTTCTTTTCGAAACAATACAACCCCATATTCCTGGGGCCTTCCTAAACCCTGCAAAGACTATCTTGTGATCCGTTAAGGGATCATGACCACCCCGGCTCCCATCTGACATGAGAAACTAAGTGGATATGTGGACCTGAAGCATGGGGCTATAAAAACGGGAGATACATTCCTTAGCTGGTGAGCTCCTGTCGTTATCTCTCTTCTCGACAAAAAAATGGGCGGAGGTGCAGCTCCTGGTACAGGTCATTTTGCTTCGGATCGCCGCAAAGCTCTCCAAGGACAGTCGGGATGGGTAAGCATACTCACGCTCTCTAGCTGGTTGTACTGAGCCAGGCGTCGGAAGGTCGGGCTCGTTCATAACCGCCGAATCTTTTCCATCGCAGTCTTCGCATCTTTGGGAGGACTGTAAGTATCATCGCCTTTTCTTTCGACTCATTCTTGACTACTTCACATGCAGGCTATACGGTAATCTTTTCTGAGTCTCATCAATAACGAGTGCTCACGACTCGGATTCGCTGTAGGATATAACCAGGTACTCATGTCATTACACATGGCAGTGAGCGTCGCTAACCACTTCGCCCCCAGGGTGTTTTTTCCGGTCTGCTGACCATGTACTCCTTCAACCAAAGAATGGCTTCCGCAGTTGATAATGCGGGGACAAAGGGCTGGCTGGTGGCTATCCTTGAGTTAGGCGCTTGGTTCGGTGTACTCTGTACCGGACCGTTGGCAGACATGCTGTCGCGCAAGTACGCGATCGTCCTCGGTGAGTGTCTGAAAGCCTGTCGCGTATAACATGACCGATGCATATTGCAGCTGTCTGTGTATTTTGTATCGGTGTCATTGTCCAGACTGCAGCATACCAGCCGTCGTCAATCTATGGAGGTGCGTGGCCCCGAGCTCGATGTAGGGTTGAAATGACACCCGCATATTAAACAGGAAGGTTCATTACTGGTCTTGGGGTAGGGTCGCTGAGCATGGCTGTCCCGCTATACAAGTGGGTATTTAAACTATTATGATATGAGTGCCTGCTACATTTTTCCTAGCGCCGAACTTGCCCCTCCCGAAGTACGTGGAAGCCTTGTTGCCCTTCAGCAGCTTGCTATCACATTCGGAATCATGGTCTCCTTCTGGATCGATTATGGGACAAATTACATTGGTGGGACTGGTGCTACTCAAAGCGAGGTTGCGTGGCGCCTTCCTATTGCTCTTCAGCTCGTGCCAGCACTCATTCTCGGGTTCGGAATCTTGTTCATGCCCTTCTCTCCGCGGTAAGCCCCTTTGCCGCCGACTGCTCAAACCAACTGATCACTTTGCGTTAGGTGGCTTGTCAACAAAGGTAGAGACGATGAAGCTCTCCAAGTGCTGAGCAGTGCTAGGGGTCTTCCGCCTAACGATGATCTTGTGCAAATTGAATTCTTGTATGTTTTGGGAGAGATGGACTGTCCAACTCCATTGATTATATCACCAGGGAGATCAAGGCACAGCATCTCTTCGAGAGGGAAACTAGTGCCCTCAAATTCCCCCAGTATCAAGATGGTTCATTATCCTCTAATTTCAAGCTTGCAGTCTATGATTATCTCAGTTTGCTCTCAACTCGCACTCTTTTCATCCGGGTAGCTATTGGTTCTCTGTGAGGTCATCTCCTTGTGGTTGTCGATACTTGCTGAATAAAATCTTTCTAGTACCATGTTCTTCCAACAATGGACGGGAGTAAATGCGATTCTCTACTACGCTCCTAGCATTTTCGGGTCTCTCGGGTTAACTGGAAACACCACTAGCCTCCTCGCTACGGGAGTCGTTGGTATCGTGTAAGTTCCAATGCGCCCAGATGAGATAGATTAGGGAGTATTGACCCTCGTGACTCTCAGCATGTTCCTTGCCACCATTCCCGCCGTTATCTGGGTTGATCAGGTCGGCCGTAAGCCAGTCCTGGTCTCAGGTGCTTTCCTCATGGCAGCGTGAGTCGACATCTTTATCTGGACCGCCTATCGCTGAGAGTTGCATCCGTCAGGTGTCACCTCATCGTCGCTGTTTTAACGGGCATGTATCACAATGATTGGGCTTCGTAGGTCTTTGAAATTCTTGGTTGTGCAGCAGCTCACCTGAATTTGTAGACACTCTGGTAATATATCTCCCCAGTTATAAACCATCCACTACGGTCCCTGACTATCGTTTATAGCCGCCGGATGGGCAGCCTGTGCTCTCGTGTGGGTCTTCGCGATCGGTAAGGCTGAGGTTTGAGATGCTCGTATGATGTCGCCCTCATCTAGATCATAGGATTTGGATACAGCTGGGGGCCATGCTGTTGGATCTTGGTGGCCGAAATCTGGCCTCTGAGTGTCCGCGGGAAGGGCCTCTCCATTGCCGCATCATCTAACTGGGTAAACATGTCCCGTTTCTCGACTTTGCTGATACTTACGTTGATGATGTAGATGAACAACTTCATCGTCGGACAAGTTACCCCATCGATGCAGGCCCACCTGGGGTTCGGCACATTCGTCTTCTTTGGTGTATGTTTTCTCTCAGAGTAAGGATGAAAAAGACGAAATATGACGTCTGGCACTAGGTCTTCTCTCTCCTCGGTGGTTTATTCATCATGTTTTTTGTGAGTCAACATCCTGTGCGATTGTCCCGTCAAGATTTTCTGATCCCTTCCTAGGTCCCTGAGACGAAAGGGCTCACTCTTGAAGAGATGGACGAAGTCTTCGGAGACGCCGAAGGTCTCGCCGTTGCTGACCAGCAACGCCAAAACGAAATTGCTGACCGCATTGGGCTCACGGCATACAGCCAAGTTAAACCTACCGACACCCTCGAGAAGTCCAGTCAAGACTACAAGGATTCCGCGGCCTAAAGGCTCTTTGAATTTCTACGTGACTAATTTCTGTTCGAGTATGACTTTCACGATATCACCGTCGTCAATTTATTCTACCTGAACACGTCAACGATCCTGTAACAAATAATTATGATCTTCATTAGTACTTTGTGTAAAACTGACCCAATCGTTGAAGAGATGGAGACTGAAGCGTGAAATTAGTATGCTCATAGTAAGCTCACCATTGAATTTTCCACACGACTCGAGCGAGGTTCACGACACCATAAATACCAAGTATTACACGGGGCGTACCAAGGGTCATGTAGTTAAACACCGTTTTAGGAACGTAGGGTCTAGCAGTGGCGCGAGCCATATGTACTACGTCCCCGAATATATTGACAGAAAGCCACAACGTGATCCCTCCCACTAATGATTACCCCAGTGGGCGTCGAAGTGACTGACTGCCAGTGAATGGTAATCATCACACGGGCGGGAAACTGAAATTGACGTATACAGCGATGAACGGGGGGAGGTGCTGGCAGGTGAGGCTGGCACATACGACATTTAGTCCTCAAGGCATGCCTCCGGGCCCCATGTGTTCCAACTGAAGAGTCAAACGGTCTCCACTGGCACCCACCGCGTAAAATGCCCTTCGCGTCTGCCCGGTTCCAGCCGCTGGCGAGGATATGACCCGAGTTTCGTCCGCTATGTGCTTTCGCCGCATCCTATGTTGTAGTTTTGCCTATCCACAAAGTGGTCATGAACCCAACCTCGGGCGAATCTCTCATCGCGTACTGTGTATCCCAATACTTGCTCGACCGTGCCAACATTCACGACACTATCACAAGTTTGGTGAGATCTCCTCTTCTTTGGGCTAAGACCACTGATAACGGTTGCGGGCTCGACAATAGTTAGCGTATTCCGACTGCAGAGACCCTGAGCGACTTGGAAATGAAGTGTTCGCTTCAGAGAAGACAATAGACAACTTACACGTCACGAACGAAGAACCAAAAGGTAACGCATCAGTTTGTTTCGGCGCTCTACCAACAAGATGACGCCAATTCAGCCAGGATAGCTCAAGAAGAGCGAAATGAATTCTGGGCTGGCTACTCGGAACGATTTACTGCTGCACAACATGTGATGACGTACGTACCTCCAACATCCTCGTACTACCTTGGTTGACGCAAATGGATTGCCACAGTTGCATCCTTGTCAACCTACCACAACCTGTGCCGACCTGACATATAGCCGTGCCGAATCAAGCAACTGCATCTGCGAATGCGATCGTCACTTTCCGACGTGATCGTGCAAGGGGTGACACGGTTGCTCAGCATGGGGTGAGATAGGCTGTGCGGTTCTTTTTAAAGGTCTTACTCTTTCCGCAGTGTTACTACACCTTTGATTTTGTACGGCAACCAGGAGAGCCAGGCATGAACCCTTGGCGAATCACGCACATGAAAGCCCATCCATTTTGGTTCAAAGGAAATATGGAAGTCATGAACTGATCGAAATCAATTTCATCCTAGGCACGGGTACCATCTAGATTCAATTCTGTTCACGTTACAGGTACATTTCAGATTAGACATGGGTAAACATCGAATTAGTGAGAACATACCACGTTCGACCAGGAAGGTTTTTGTGCTGGTGTCAACAAGCTAGCCCAAATTCTATTCGTGTGGTCAAAGTTATCCCTCTTGGTGTCTCGAGGTGATCGCAGCAGCAGGCATATCTGAGCTCGAACAAGTTTACAGACAGATAACTTGGTTTCGTCAGGTTTCGTCCCGTCATCCTGGTAATTGTATCAGCAACAAATCCATGGGACAGGCGTCCAACCATAACAATCGGAGTCCCCGCGCCTGGAGACCCTAAATCATGGATTTTCGTCGAGTCCATCCGCAAGCAATCCAGCCTGCGAGCAGTCAGCTCTGGGTCGTCGTTGAAGGAAAGAGAGTTGATTGGGCACAGAACGCGTGGCGATGGACTATCATTGTTGGCGATGTGAAGGGACTCTGACGGCTTTGGAATCGGAGTACGTTTTCCGACCGAGTGTGGCGTCCGGTCAGCAAGAAAAGGAACGACTGTCTTCCTTCGATCTTTGGTGTGCCTAGGGGAGACTAGGTCGGGAGAGCTACACTGCGGAACGCTCCTCGACTCAAGCTGCCGTTTCGACTCGATGATATAGTAGAGGTTGCGAGATATAGGGTTGTAGCGATATCGGTATCGCCGATGGACACAGCGAGCAGGGTTCACATGAAGGGGAATAACTCGTATTCGCCGAAAAAAAAAAGATAGGGTACATAAGAATAGTTGAAAAAGTGATTCAGGCAGCCTGCGAATAGCGGAGAGTCAGAAAAGTGCAGACCAGACTACGAGAGGTGAAACAGAGTCAGTGTCGAGAATTTCCTCAGCTCCAACTTTGGAGGCTAGGTAGTCTAACATGCTATGACAACGGCCAGAAGCCCATCATGAAGAGGGTGGTATTAAAGGTGTTGAGCTCACCTCGTGTAATATGCTTGAGGACAGTACTGGACTGTGGTGGGAGTCATAAGTAAAAATGCTGGCGACTGGAGTGACGTGGTTACCAACAACTTGAAACAACCAGGAGGACACTTATGATCAACTTGAAGCTTTCTAAACGTTGCTGCTGCAGTATCAAGGAATGGAATGATGACAATGCACACTCTTCGCTCAAGTTCGCTGGTTCCCTGCACAGCGGCACATGAGGGAGCCTCGAGCTGCCTCATTTCCTGCTCAATCGCGTAAAATGATCGCGCAGTCTGACTAGCGCATCTCAGGGCGTTGGGGCGCGTGTCAAGGTATGTCTCACGCTGCTCTCAAGGGCGTCTCAGTTCATCGCCTTTGCCTTGCAGGATACTTGGCGTTGAGCTGTTGACGAGGCGTGGTCTTCGCTGCGACACGGGAACAACGTCCACGAGCGTCCACGGGGCATTGCCATAGCTCAATTCTCATCTCGGTTGAACGTCTAGCACTCCTAGATCGGAGCCACGGACCTTGTCTGATAAAGTGTCTGGCAGTAATTGTCGCTCCATTTGGCAGCCTCGTGTTTCACGTACCTCAGTTCCCTCAGCTTCCCTGTCGTCCTGATATTGATCTGGGGTTTGCTTCTAATTCTGTCCATTGCCTCTTCTCCCTCTTCTCCCTCCTTCCATCAAGACAGCTAAACGCCTGACGGCTGGCTCGCACACCTGGTGTCCTCCCAGCGCTCCCATGTCTTCCACTGCCATTGGAACCTTCACCTGCTGGGATAGCTTTGACGGCTGCGAGCTGCTAGAAGACGAGAAACCTCCTCGTACTAATCGTTCTCGACTTCAATCCACCTCTACCGTTCCTTCATCTTCTCGACAAGCTGTAGAGCGCCCACACACATCGAGGCCAAGCACCTCACATGGTCAACGGGATCAAGAGCACACGTCACTCGATGAGTTATGGACCGCGTTGCGGGAGAGGAAAAAAGCCCAAGAAGCCAAGCTCCCCGTAAAGGTCAAATCTCTGGGTGCGCCCCAGGTTGGATCGAGCGGCATGTCTCGTTCGCTCCCAGAACATACCACAGCACTCAGGAAGGTAACTCCTCCTAAAGTGAAGAGGAAGAAATCCACGTGTGTTCCACTCTCGTTTGATTGATGATTCTTTTGCCTAATGCTATCGAACGTGTTGCAGGGACTGCGTTTCATTTCGCGAATCCCCCTCCGGTCGCACAGTACGTATCCTCCGCATCGCGTCCTCGTGATTCTCCCTTATTACCCCCGCACAGATCACCGCAACCTTCGATTTACCCGGTATAAAGAAAGAACAGGCACACGTCAGTTTTCGTTGGAATAACCTTGTTGTCACTTGGCAGACAGTCAAGGTCACGGAGAAGGAGGAGAATGGACGACTCGTCAGGGAGAAAGAGGAGAAGAAGTATACAAGGACGATCCCTCTTCCAGAAGGAACGAAAGTAAGTGATCTATGTCATGTGGTGACCACGGGGCAGGCAACTAATCGTTCTTACGTTAGTTTGACGAGATACGTGCGGTGATGGACAATCGACATCTTATCTTGAGCTACCCTAACATGCGTACTGTTCGTGTCGAACCTCGACCTCGACATTGCCGACAGCCTGAGCCCCGTCGTATTGAGCCTACCGTTGTCTCGGAGAGCGACATTAGGTCGAGCGAGGACTTTGAGCGCCTATCATATCACAAGGATACAGATCCTTCACGCCATGAGGAAGTCACCGAAATCTCGGATATCTCAGAATACTAGATGGGAACTTGCGATCGTCCTCTCTCCTCGATCACTTTTCGTTTGCTTATAGATACCCACACATTCTGTCCTGCTGTGAACTCAGTGTACCACCGTCGTCCGCGCTGTGCCTGCGGGCTCGATGTATCTATCTCTTTTCCCCCTTGAATCAATGACATAGTTCGCCATCAATGTTGACTGATCCACAAATGCTTCTAGCTAAGTATCTAGTGGTGGAAGTATAGCGGTTAACACCAGTTTCGTACTGCGCAAGGCAATAGCAATAGAATCAATATCAAGTATGTAGAATACAAATTACATATCGTCCACACTCCACTCATAGCTCGCCGCTGCTGTCCGTGACCTCTCATTGATGCGCTGGAACCATTTCTTCTCGAAGCCATTACTGCGATCTGGAAGCGTCGTCAGCACGATGATGCAAGGGTTTGCAGAAGTTATGTACCTACGCCATCCCATCTATAACCCGGTTGTATGCCAAAGCGATTAGGTGGTGGTGGTGGACCGGTGTACTCCGGCTTTCTCGGACCCTTGGATTTTGTCTGTGAATGTACAGAGTTAGGTGGGTCGTGGTATCGTTTCATAGAACTGAACTGACCGTCAAGAAAGCAGCAGCAGGGTCATTCCACCGATCTTGTGCCTTGAGTCCTTCATTCAGTTCCTTGTCGTCAGCATGCCTAGAGAAAGGTAGGGATTTGTTCTTCTCGAGATCCTTTCTCCGCTTCTCTGCCTCGTCTCGCTGCACGAGTCCTTTGCCCCATTCCATCTTCTGTGCCTCCTTCTCCTCCCTTTCTCGCTTCTTCTGAGCCGCTTCGGCACGGGCCAATTTCATGTCGATCTTGCGACCGGACGCGTCACGGTACACGGTCTCCTGTGTAGCTTCCATCTCTTCATTCGTCATCTCCTCCTTGACCTGGGGCTTTGGTTTCTACAACGGATCATCAATTACTGGCCAAGGCGTTCGTATGAGATGCTCCCACCATTCGTAGTTGGTCCACAGTCATCAACCCACCCTTGAATGACTGTCCATCCTCCACAACAGTCGGCTGCTCATCCACCGGTATCGGCGCATCCTCCTCCGCCTTCACACTCTCCCTCACCGTCATCCACCCCGAACTAGCTTCCGTCTTCCGCTTCTTAAACGCTCGATCGCTGGCAACAGCTGCTTCTTGAATTTCAAGTTCGTCTTCCTGAAGCTGCCTCGATGTTTCGTCGCCAAAACCTCCATCGTCGTCAATAAACACGGACGGACCGCTGGTGGGTCCGGTGCCGCTCGCTGTCTTGCGTTTCTTCTTTTTAGGAGCAGTGCGGGTGAGGATGGCGTCGGCTTTTGGGCCCGACATGTATTTCTCGGCGAGATAGGCTTGCATGGTGGTACAAGTGTGAGGGTATTATGAACGAGCGAGACCTAGGTAGAGGTACATGACCAGTCATCAATAGCCGTGTGAAGTTCAAACTATCCTCAGCTCATGTCCAGTTATACAATTTGAACCAACTCCTCCACGACGGAGAGCATGTTGGTGACTATTCAAGTCGCATCGCAGTCACTCGACGCTGATGGGAGTTCACCACGATGGAGTATGGAGTGTCGTTGATTACCTGGACCGCGTCTGTCGTATCCAACGCCATTGAATACGCAGCGTTTGCGAAGAAGTACGCATCAGCGATCTTGAACCATTTCAGAGAGAAAACAATCAACTCCATTATGGATCCTCTGAATGATAAACTGGTCAGTGTCACTAGGTTGCCAGCCGAGAGGGACGGTATAGTGTTCCCGAGGCAGTTGATGACTTAACGTCGGCATTCACGACGACATTTAGCGACTATGGCACCAAGTTAACAGCAACTCGCATGTTGATGCATGATGCATGATATCACAAGTCGATTCTCCGTCAAATACCCTGACAAGCCAGACACGAGGCGATCGGACGTCGTGAAAACGCCAAACACTGGGGAATGCAATTGTCAAGTCTCGATGTCAGATATCCCATGATGGTAAGTACTATGTAGCAGGGAAGTGATGGCAGGAATAACCCAGGTATCCAATGTCGATCTCACTGTTGCATAAGATTATTGTCCATGAAAAAACGAAGTGTATTGAAGCCAACATCCGCGCAAAGCGATATCAGCCTCAAGAGACTGTGATGTTGATAGGGGCCTCAACACCACCAACGACAGAGTATGGAGTGCCGTTGGTGCCGTCGACAGCATATGTTGTGTCCAATATGACCACGTATCCAGCGCCCGCGAAGTAGTATGCATCAGGGACCTAAAGCAATTTCAGAATGGGAGTTTCTGATACATGGAAAGTATGAGTGTACCTGAACAGTGAACTGGTCAGAAGTGCTGCCAGCTGGCAAGGTACGACGGGCCAAAAGGATGGGGGGTTCGTGGCCGTTGTTGTTGGTGGGAACCTCGATGTAGTAGTCGGTATATTCGGGAATGTGACCAAAGTAGTTAACAGCACAGTCAAAGTCGGCAGATATGGTCAATGTCTGATGTTTGCAAGTATGACGATCAGACGAGCTCTATCACAATCAGATAGATTTACTCACGTCGCCAGCAGCGACGTTGTAGGGGGAGACGTTTAGAACACCAAATTGAGCGGCTTGAGCGCAGGTCAGACGCCTTTGTGGCCCTGCGCTGACCAGAGCAGCAGCCGATGCGACTATAGCGGTAAAGGCGAGTTTCATGTTAAGGGTGTACGGTTGGATTCAGGGGGGGATGCTAGTGAAGAATAAGGCAGATGCATCTGCGCTTTAAGTACCCCAGAGAGACCATGGCGAGGCGATGCACGGCCGACAGTGACCGAGATATTCGGTAATAGGAATCGGGGCAACGAGGCCGCATGACAATACAAGCGTGGAATGCACGCGTACTATAGTGTGGGTCGCGTCGATAGTCGGACATCTGTTGCCTGTGTGAGAGGACGCTAGAGTTGGAGAAAACGGTCAGTGTGCGCCGCCTCAGTTCGAGAGGCCGATACTGCCAGCCGTCGTGACTAACGCCGACACTGCAGCAGCTCGGTGACGTGTCCTCCGACTCAGGGGCTGCAACTTCAATTTACGTCTGATGCAGAATACCAACGAATTTGTGGTGGGTAATTGTGTATCATTCTAATGTAACCGTTTCCTAGCTCTGAACAGTTCAGAAGAAAACGAAAGAGGCTTTGTGTCCGTTACGAAGACACTCCGACCGAGGTTCAAGCTACCCAACCTCTCAATCAATCTAGTGACCCAGACTTGATACCGGAGGTTGCTGTGCTCTCAGAACTGCCATCTAGCTCTCCTACATTCCCAACATCAACCGACCATTCTTCAGAACCTCAGGTAGTGGAGGTATCCACGTCACACGTTCTCACTGTCGAGAGTTTTCTTCGGCGTTCGGTCCAGACCTCTTCCAAATGCCTACGGGATGTTCATGGTCTTGGGTCTGCTTCTCGGGCGCGGCCACGCGCATACACGCACCTACGCACACCGCAGCGGCGAGTGGTAGTTCTCGCCCTGGAATCCGCCGGAAAACCTGCGAAAAAGTCGAAGAAGCAATCGCGGATCGCACAAACCCTATACCGAGCTGCTGTTCTGACCGATGCCGATCCTCTCGATACACTTAGGGAAAGCTCTGGTGTCTCCCCCGCTCGCCGCCCTTTGAACTTCGTGATGTTCAACAAATTCTCTGATGACTCTCCAATAATGGGGCTCAACAAGAATGGAAAAGTCCTAGGATCCTCTCACCTCGATTTCGGCAAGAACGCAGAACCCCGTGCTCGGCGCCTTGGTAATGCTTCAAACGTCAAAGAACATCACCTTCATTCATCCCACACTCGAACACCTCTGGACCTTGTCCCACTCCAGGAAGCAGAAGCCGCATATTCAATTATGTTTCCGTAAGTTCTCATGAACTCGCAAATTCTTGGTCTACATGTCTGATTATATCACACGCGCCCCTCCTCAAAGTGCACGAAATGCAGTGTTAGGGAAACCACTGTAGTTGTAACGACTCCCACTGACAGGTGAACCGGTTGTCCTCGGACCTTCGTGGGTACGTCCTTTAGCTTGCAGAACCTTTTACATTCGATCACGTCCGCGCATTCATCAAACTTTATCTACTCAAGGTTGCACCAACCTTGCTCAGCAACCTCTGAGACTGTATCACCATCACTAGTGAGCAACGGTGTACGATGTACGAATCGACGTCCACTGTACCACCACCCATTGTCACCTCTGGTTTGTATGTCTTGTTGAAAACGATTTGTATCCATACTCGATGCGTTTCCATCATGGTGTTCCTCTCCCCAATCTTCTGCACAGTACTCTTCCGAGTCATTACAGGACATACCAGAGTGAGTATCGGGTCGCTCTGTCAAGGACAGGAGAACATCACGTTCCACGGGGGAATCCACCATCGCGCCTCAGGAGGCGTTGAGTTGACAGCGTTCATCGATCGACCTCTGCGTAGACCCGGTCGTCTGCGGGAATCTCGGTTGACAATGATCGTGAGCAGCTAACTCGATCCACTAAGCAGCGGTGCAAACTCCCTGTGTGCGTACGACCTTGATGGGCGGACTTATTACGCTCTTAACATTCCGTATGTCTCTGATCAGTTTACCACCCAGGTACGTTTGTTGTATGACTGCTATCCGCTAACGCCAGTTATTCGGTGACGATGTTTATCGCATACTACGTATGCCACCATGGGCCCACTGGGCCCACTCACTTCATCGTCGGAGGTACGAAACGGTATTACTATCAACTAAGATCCGAGCACGTCGTTCTGAACAGTTTACTGTGGGAATGACGCTTCATCCGAGGGGAGTGTATGTGATAGGCACTCCATTTTGATCTTTACCAGAATCGTAACAACAATCTCCGTGATTCGTACAACGTGCCGTGAGTGAGCATCCAGACAAATTACCACCTCATGATCGCAATTTTGGCATTTCCCACCAGCACCCAAACCATCCTCAAACATTCTCTAGGGCTACCAACTCTGCCTTCAACTTCTTCAACTCCGCAACAGCAGCATCAATGTCATCTTTTTCTGCTTTCCGCTCCTTCAACGCACGGACGTGGTTGCCTTGCTCAAGAATCTTGGCTTCTAGTGCGATTACTTCTGGCGACTTCGGTCCATCCGCTGCGCCATCTACTTTCCCGTTGACAATGGCAGCCTTCTTGGTCTTGCGCTTCGTAACAGGAGTGGCCTCCTCTTTCTGCCCACCGCTCCCGCCAAACTTGGCTTTCCAAACTTCCTCCATTTTCTCGTCAATGTTCTTGAACAAATGCTCGGGCTTCCCAATCCGATGACCCGCTAAGATATCCGTTGAGAGGACCTCAGGAACAGCTCGCGCAGGTGCATTAAGCTGCTGCAACATAGCCTCCGCAGTCACGGGCATGAATGGATAGATCAAAACCGACAAGACGTAGATCAAGTTTACGGCACGCGATACGACTTGCGCGCAGCGCTGGGGGTTCTCCGTCATCAACGCCTTGTTAAGACCAGAAGCTTGAAGGTATCCGTTTCCGCGATTTGAGAGGAGCATGACAGTTTGCAAACCGAGACGAAGCTTCACGCTCTCCATCGCGTCGATGTATTCTTTAAGAAGGTTGTTGACATCAGAGATGAACTCGCCATCGAGGGGATCGTTGGGGGATAAGGGTCCTGGGGCGTCGCCACTCTCGGAAATGACACTGTCATACTGAGATGACACGAATTTCAAGGCGCGGTTCACAAAGTTTCCAAAGCTAATGGTACGTCAGAGAGATGCGAAGTCGTTCCAAGCGGCTAACTCACTTTTTAAGTAGGATGTTGTTGTTGGCTGCAATCTGGAGACACAGTCAAACACTCAGTCAATCTCAGATGCGGATAGGATGCTTACGCAGTCTGCCCAAGAGAACATCGCGTCCGCAGTTTCTGGGCGGGTAGCGAGGAGATAATACCGCCATACCGATGCCGGGATGCCAGTATCCTTCGCCGCAGGACCGAATACACCACGGCCCTTGCTCTTTGAGAATTTTCCTCCCTCATAGTTGAGGTATTCTATTGTAACCACTATCAATCCCGCACCCTTGGCCTTTAAGAGAAAAGTCTCACCCGTTGTTGAAATGTGATGAAGCATGGTCCATTTCCTGCCGTCGGCGAGTAACATAGCAGGGAAATAGATAGTGTGGAAGTAAACGTTGTCCTTGCCCATGAACTGGTATAACTTGACATTGTCGGGGTTAAGCCACCACTGTCGCCATTCAGGGGTATAGTTGGCAGTTATGCTTGGGTAACCAATCACGGCGTCAAACTGGGAGATGAATCATTAGAGACCAGGTTTGAGGATTGTCTCGAACCATGATACTGACCCATACATCTATGAGAGCTGTTAGCATGGTGAACTCCTGATGCAGACTTGGTACGTACAAAGGACTTTTCCATCCATCTCCTTGTCTTCTTCTCTACCAAGAGCTGGAATCGGAACACCCCATGTCAAATCACGCGTAACGGGTGTCGGACGCAAGCCACCCTTCATGCGCGGATCGACGATCTCCCCTTCAGTATTGATCGTTGCGTTCGGCGACCATTTGCCATCCTTGTAAGATTTCTTAATCCACCCTTCTAGCTGCGGTTGCGCTTTATCGAGTCTGAAATACATGTGAGAGGAGGAGCGCGCGACGACTTTGTGGGTTTTATCAATAAGACATCGAGGTTCGAGAAGGTCAATGGCATCGAGGGTGCGGGCGCAACCATCACATTGGTCCCCTCGAGCGTCCTACCAAAATCGTCATTTGATCTCAGTAAAAATGATAGATTCTACTTACAGGGAAACTGCAATGTGGGCATATGCCCTCAACATAGCGATCGGCCAAAAATCTTGCATGCATCGTCAACACGATAATAACGTAAGTAGCGGCACTTACTTTTGACAACCTTCACAGTATGTCTGATCTTTCACTTGTTTTTCTAGATAATCGTTTTTCCCGAGATTAAGGTATATCGACTGGCAAATTCTGAGGCGGATGCGTCAGTTGAGAAGCGTTAAAAAGTAGAGTGACAGTACTCTGTATGGTAAGGTGTTGAAGTGCGTCCGAAGAGGTCAAACCTGATCCGCTGCGTTCAGAACAACGTGACACAAAGATGCAAATCGTAACTTGCCCGATGTCAAACCACTCGTAAGTTTCTCTATGTAGAGCGTGATATTTATCACACAATTGTCTGGGTTTGACGCCTTCCTTCAAGGCTGCAGTTTCTGTGGCTGTTCCATACTCGTCTGTTCCACAGATGTAGAGCGTTCTACGATTGCGAGTGCCTGTGATCCAGCTGTGAAACGGTATTAGACGCGAGGTAACTGTACATACGGCTATAACTATAGTATTGGTCCCTTGTCAGACAGACGAATTCACGGCGCGAAAAGTGATGGGTCGACTCACCGACTAAATACGTCAGCGCTGAGAACGCTTCCGATGATGTTTCCTGCCAAAAATATGAGATGGGAGTGATCAGACGAACAGGAAATAAAGTATACAGACCTAGATGGGGTACATTGTTACAGTAGGGCAAAGCAGATGTAATCAAAATGTTCGTTTCTCCTTCCTTTGGCAATCTGTCCAGATGGGTGATACTGAGAACAAGACAGACGGATCAGAGAAGACATCCTCACATCGCAGATTGCCCAGGATCGGGGATCACTCTGAGAACTTCTTGTCTGATTGTCTGAGTCATCGGGGACTCTTGCAAAGCTCAAGGACTTGGAAGTTCTGGTGTATATGCTGGTCTGTGGCAAGGTTGAGTTGGAATCCTTGATCGATTTAAATCCACTGACTCGCCCAAAGGCGTCCGTTCATTGACTCGACTCGACAATTTGCGAATCTTATCGATGACTAAGCGACCATGACATAGCCACGGCGGTCAGACTAGACTAGACCGTGCTTGCTCCGGACGGACAGCACCGTACTACACGGCATCGCGGTCTTTAGGTCGAGATGCAGGCTGTAAGTGATTCATGTCTTTTGGGGTTGGCGAACTGTGATGGGCCATGGCGCGCACAGCTGTACACATTTGATTGAAGGTTATCATGGCACGCGCGCATCAGCCAGTTGACCTTATCGACAAGTTGATTCTGTCAACGAGTCACCCCTCGACTCGACTTTCTGAATCCTTCGTCGTTTACGGCCGAAACTGTAGCAGAGAGATTACATGCTGATTTACAGCTTTACTGACGCAGACAGGTCTCACATTTATCTAAGATTAGGACTAATGCGTCCACTCAACTAGGGCTGTGGTACATGCCGTCGACATGTGGCACTATCTAATTAGCCACCGCGGGATCCGGTAAGTCGTGTGTCTCGCATGTTCCCACTGTATAAAGTCGCGTGCCTTTGCGGGGTCAACTTGTCAATGCCTAGCTAGTTCTGTCCCACCCAAATCGTTGACGCGATGCCGCTGGACAGGATTATAACAGACCCCATCATTTCCACAGAGAACATTGCGTTCTCCCCTTCCCGCTCGCGGCCACCTGTGGATCACTCTGGTTCTTCATCCGAGTTTGTCTTACCAACAGAACGGGATCCTCTCGTCGGCGCGCGGAAGCATAAGAAGCCATTCTATCGTGCACGTCCATTATGGTAGTTTCCTCTGTTCATGGACACACAAGCATGAATTAATCTGTGTCCAGGCTAGTGCCATTCGCTTTAACCGCCTCTATTACGGTGAGCATATACCCCTTTGTGAAATTCGCCGTATTCTGAAACCGTCTGCATACCCTAGCGCGGAATGACGCTGGCGTCTCGTGTAGAGGTGTTCACCGAGCTCTCTTGTAGACAGCTTCACGAGGGCAACAACCACACTTCTTTCGTTCCTGATGTGCCAGGTACCCGTACTTCAATTCTCCATCAATTTGATTCCCCCAGTCCAAGTTTCATTCCTGAATACCTACCTTCTCAAACGCTGGAAGAATCAGACGGCGACGGCATCCATGAGGGCGATGACCCTCGCGTTATCCCAGGGAAGAAGTGTGTTTCGGATCCTGCGGTACAGGCCGGTGCCGCGCGGCTTCAGACCATAATGACCACCACGATGGGCGCATTATCAGCCCTTACCACAGGTTGGTGGGGTAAGTTCGGGGAGCGCCATGGTCGCACCCGGGTTCTTGCAATAGCCACATTCGGTCTCCTCCTCACGTACGTCCACATCATCTTTCTGGAAAGCAGTTGGTAGAGTGCTAAGTATCTGATCAGGGATCTCATGTTCATCCTTGTCTCTACGCCCAACAACCTTCTCGCTGCACACTCGCATAAGCTCTTGATACTGGCTCCAATCATCGAGGGCGCATTGGGAGGATGGTCCTCGCTCACAGGCGCCAATACTGCCTACATTGCCGACTGCACATCACCTGGATCTCGTGCAACTATCTTTGCACGCTTTACTGGGGTGTTGTTCGTCGGCTTGGCACTGGGTCCAATCATCGGCGCATGGTTAATCAAACATCCACTAACGTTCTTGAGGGTTGGGCAAGGTATGTCTCATTACCGCCCATGACCATACCCAGACTCATGATCGAACCAGCTAATCATCCGTTGCAAAGTGTCAACTCAGTCTTCTGGGTTGCTATCTGTTGCTCTTTCATAAACCTTCTGCTCGTTCTTTTTGTGTTCCCGGAGTCCCTTCCTGCATCCCGTCGGGCGACGAACAAAAAGGGCAAGGATCGTGCAGTCGATGGTTATGAAAACGGGACCAGCCGTAAGTTGTTCCCTGTCGTAAAGGTGAAAACCATTAATCAGTGCTACAGGGAAGGAGAAGAGAGGTCGCGGGATCATGCGCGTTGTGAAGGGTTTCATCTCTCCTCTTCGCGAATTCTTGCCATCCGATGTCCCGGTGGCTCGCGCTTCAGGGGAAATGCCTAGCCAGTCGCGCACACGCAAGGACTGGAGCCTAGCTTTCCTTGCCTTGGCTCTCTTCACCCATATGCTCGCGTCGGGTCTCTTCCAAATCAAGTACCTCTATGCTGAGCACGTCTACGACTGGGCAGCGGAACAGCTGAGTTACTATATCTCATTTATGGGTGCTATTCGAGCCTTCCATCTTCTCTTCGTCTTGCCACGTAAGTCTGCAACAACATCACTGAAGTGAAACGCGTATTGACAGCATACAAGTACTGCTGGCTACCTTCAAACCTGTTCAGGCAGCGGTGGCCTCAGCAGTTTCAGGACAAGCCACCACCACCGGTCCCAAGGGCAAGCCCAAGCCAACGAAACACCACCTTTTCGCTGAAATCCGCTTCGACCTCCTCGTCGTCCGGTGCTCGATGTTCGCCGACTTTTGTTCTCATGCACTCGTCGTTCTTTCTCCGCTTCCTTCCGAGGATCCCGTCGCTGCATGGTGGTCACAATTCATGTTCGTTGGAGCTACTTCGTTGGCGTGTGCTGGTGCCGGAGTTATGCCTGCCATACAAAGCTTGGCTCTGAGCACCTTACAAGGGCGCAAATTGGCGGAGAAAGAGGAAGCCGCACGGTTGCAGAACGGCTCAAGGGGTGCACGTGCACCTGAAGAACAAGACGCAGAACCCGAATCAGGTAAACTCTTCGGTGCGCTCGCTGTCCTTCAGGCAGCTGGCCAGACCATTCTTGGGGTGCGTTTTCTCCTTCCATCCCTTCCACCCATCTTGGAGAGAACCTGCGCCCTAATCAACTCCCAAATATAGCCCATGGTATTCGGTGTGATATATGGCACCACTGTCGCCTCTTTTCCCAAAGCTATCTTTGCGGCGGCCGCGTGTCTCGTCATCGTATCTCTTATCCTTACGATGTTCATCAGACCGGATGTCAGTTTGTCCATACCGAAGGACAAGGTGAAGACGACGACGAAATCCTCGAGGCACAGACCCAAGGAGCACAGGGGTCGTTCGAGGGTGAGCAAAGATCTCCGAGGAGGATCCGCGAGCGCTGCGTATGGCGCTACAAGATATGATCCAAGCGGTTCCAGGTCAAGGTCCGATGCTGATACGTCTGGAAGTGTGTGAAGCGTCGATAGACGCTCGCCATTGATGGGCTTGGTTACTTATGGTGACATAGGAAGAAGGGTGATATTATCCGTATCTGTATTTACTAGTTTGCTTTTTTGCTTTTGTGTCATGGGATTTTAGGCTATACCAATTCTACTCACTAGACCAAAAGGTCTTTGGTTTCATGGAGTTTGTCGAGATGAAACTCGGAGTATACACGAAATCCAAGATGTAGTCAGAGAGAGAGATACAGCTTCGCTTTCTACACATCCTCCTCATCGAGACCTAGATCCACCAAACCCAGAGCTAGTCCGGAGAGATCCCATTCTAGACGATCCCTCCCCCCTGTCCGTCTCATCATAAAAAATCGCTGTTCGTCTCGCTGCCGCTCTGAAACGCGGATTGTGCCGTAGTTCCCAGTCATACGGCTGTGACTGACCCCGGTTGAGTAGATTACCACCCAGCGCACCCAGCGCTGCACCAGTCCAGAATCCAGGATGCCATGACCCGGACGGCGGATCTTTCGTATACGGCGGAGGTGGGTTCTGGGAGTCGCCTGGGAAAGAGCCTGGTCGATCCCATGAACCAGTACCAGGGTGCCTTGCACCGCCTGGCCCTGGACCAGGATAGGTGGGGGGAGGAACACGTTGGGTGTTTCCCGTGGGTGGGTAGGTGCGGCGTAGACAGGAATAGATGATGTTATACAAAATGGCGGCTAGCACGGCGAGCCAGACGAGCATGAAGATGATACCGGACGCGTCCATATCTGCCAGTCAGTCAGACGATCAGCTTTGTATTCCGTAGGATGGGACCCTCGAGCGGAGGGGAGCGTACCGCGGAAGAAGTTAGATATGCGAAAGGATGGCCACGAAGAGTCTTCTCTGAGAGTGTGAGGAAGTTGTACGAGGTGGTATTCGAGAGAACAGGAACCTGTGGCGGGGGAGTTGGGTGTTGAGGATCACTGAACTTTGGAGAGGACGACCAACCTTTCATCACATATGGATCACCAGGTCCATTCCACCCCTCGCATGAGACTCCCACTCTGCCGAACCGCAAAGAGGAAGGCAAATCCGCCTCACACTGTCGTGAAGTTACAGTCAACTATCACAGCAACCACAGATTCTTAGAACCCATGACTTACCTTCCAGTCAACATCGACGCCTGAGCCGCCGATATTCATACAACGCACAACCTCAGGCTGGTATGAGGTGCAAGGTTTCCCGATGCATACCAGCTGAGCAATCGGGGCAGTTCTCCTAGACGCAGTAAGCGAGTCTCTGTAGAAAGTGAGTGAGGGGATCTTTTCGAGGGCTACTCGAGACATATTCTACAACAGCCAATCCTGATACAGTGCAAGGAGCGACGAGAAGGCTGTAACGGAGGAGGAGGAGGCAAGTTCGTCGCGCAAGTTCCACGTCGTCAAAGCTTACCGTTCTTGGACGCACCATGTGTGACCCGAAAAGCGTCAACGTTTCAACATCCTCCACGCCTCGATGTCAATGAATAATTGATTCAGTGGCCATTGGACATGGTACTGTATATCTAGATAAGATACAGATGCCACCTCACGCAGGACATGCAGGACAGATCCCACCACTACAGCCCCAACAGCTGATAACACCAACTCCACACGTTCTTAGAACGAGCGAAACAACACTGATCACTCCCTCTCCCAGCACGAAACCACTGGCGATGACAATGAGACGGATATCTGCACCACCAGTGTTAGCAGCCCGTCGGTGGTACCAGTACTCCATCAACCCTCCAATAAGACGCGCCAGTGAGAACGAAGGCGTGTTCAGGAAGCCAATTGCAAACGCGACTCCGGATGGAATCCACCTAGCATAACGTAGGCCACGACGGACAGCCATGACTTTAATGCCTGCGACCACGGAGAACAGCAGGGCGAACAGCAACATGAAAGAGCTGCTCTTTTCCGGTAGTTGCCCGTTACCTGTTTCTCGTCAGTCACCGTTTGGACCTGAGGAGGTCTAGAGGACTTACGAAGTAAACGTGCAAGTCCGAGCCATACGTATGCAGTCGGAGCTGGGAAAAATGGACCAGGTATCGTGTAGGCTCTCTGATAAAGGGTGTACGCAGTAGCAGATACAACAATTGACAATGAAGACCCAATCAGTTGACCATAAAATTGAGCTCTTGGTGAGGCACGAAGGAGGTGACCAGTCTTCAAGTCTTGCATAAGATCTCCCGCTCTACTTGCGATGAGAAACCCCAATGTAATCTATGTGGTGGACATGAACTCACTGCATTGCGCCTGCTTCAGCAACTCCTCCTGCGATTATGTTTGCCACAACGTTTCCAGGTTGAATCCAGGCAAATAGAAGTTGCGAGACTTTACCCAGTCCGCTTACAGGGTTCAAGTCCGTCTCTCCCAACGCGCGAACCCTGACGAATGATCATAAGAAAGAGTGACACACACAACACACTGCACTTACCCCAGGATGCTCAACAGACCACCAACGGCAAATCCAATTAGTGTTGCCCATGGCTTGATTCCCTCACCCCCGAAAACCATCCAAACCAACAAAGTTCCCACTATCACACTGACCGCCAAACCGACCAAAACCCAGCGTCCGGGAACAAGCCTGTCTGGGGCTTCGTCCTCGTGATCCTCTTCAGCATCGCCATCCTTTGCGGCGGACGAAAATACCTTCAGGAGGGACGACTGGATGATAGGGAGAAGCGAAACAAAGGAATCTGCACACATAATTGCGAGCGAAACCCAGAGGATCCATCCTCGTGCGCCAGTCGACATGTCACCTACTGGTCCTGGTGCCCAACCCGAGTACTTGGAAAGTGGCGACAAAATTCCCCATCCCACAAGCATTCCCTGGACAACGGATCATGTTTATGATTAGACGGCTCTCGCTCAAAGATAGATCCATACCAAGTTCATGCTCAAGGTTGTAGGGAAACCCATGATGATGCCTGTGTACAAGTGAATGTGAGGAGATTGAACTAGTCCGGTTCCTCGAACGACCCATACCCTGACCAACGTATGATAAGCTAGGGGTGAATGACCACAGCCATTCACGGGCAAGGTATTTTCCAAAGAGGGGAACAGAGAAAACGACGGGGAAGAAGTACGCTGCGAGCTGAAAACAATGAGAGCCACCAACCCGACATAGAAAAGCACCAACAGTCATAGAACCGGAAATCAAAAAACTATAGGCGAGGTCCATCCAGCCTTCTTGCTGAACAATTTCGCGTTCCGCTGCTTCGTCGGCGGGTTCTTCGACTAGCGTATCGACGTCGTCAGCGTAGGTAGTATGGTTGGCCATATCTTCGGTATCAAGAGCTCTGTAGCCAGAACGACGACGTAATGATGTATCTGGAGGTGGGAGTTGATGGAGAACAGAAATCAGCTGTGCAGTTGCAGTTCCGGAAGGGAACGCAAGTTGCTCCTCGACGATCTGTCGTACAAGTGAGAGATGTCGATGACACGGCTAGAAGCTATACATACCACTTGCTTTCGAATTGGAGGCGACAAGAATACGCCGAAAAATGCAATTGAACATGACCAAGCAACAGCGGAGAGCCAAGTGAGGTGAATGGGCGGGCTTCCGTCAAGGCCTTCCTCCAATAGCCCGAGAGCAGGAAGAATGCCAACGAACCCTGCTGCTAATGGCATCTAAGGGAAGCAAATATAGTTTTACGTGATGGAGGTGGATGGTAGAAACTTACGGTGCCAGTGGCTACAGCAGTCGTCTGTACCACAATGATTTCTTGAGGTGATAAGGGGGTCGGGAGTATCTTGGAGACCAGGAACCCAATGAGGGCGGACTGCAATGACATCCTGGTTTCGTGAGAACGAGAGCGCAATATATCGTTCAGTGAACCTACATGCTTATCCATCCTGTTTGAAGACCGAAATAGAGATTGGTGAAGCACAGCAAGCAGCCGATGAGGAGACCGAGCACCACTGCGGGCAGCTACGAAAAGGCTGACTGAGCCAGTGGGGGAACCTGTCACAAAGCACTTACTGTAAATTCAGGTTGGGTCGACCTTTGGCTATCTGGATCCTGGGCGTCGCCTTCGCCTCGAAGACGTGATCTCGAATGAAGGCTCAGTCAAATATTTCCTGTAGTAATGCCCTGGTATGTTTTACCTGATCCATGTTACGGGGTTCATGCCAGTTACACTCGGTGAGTGTTGGTGGTCGGTCACTGGGCAGTAGCTGACCTAATTCACTTCATTGCACAGATCCCCTAAGTATAACTCACACTCAGTCTACAGTACAACTAATCATCCTCAAGTAAATCCACAAGTAAATCCACAGGTAAATCCACAACTATTCTACTGTCATTTACCTTTTTTTTCCCTCTCAAGTGTAGAGTACCACCAACAACTCGTTCGGCCATCCATCCACACGTGGTGCTTAGTCATCTTTGCCGACATTGCCATTGCTAATCCAACTCATCCCCTTGTCCCTCATCGACATCGACGGCGACGACGACGAACGCGTCGAGCTCATCGTCGACCACAACGACCACAACACAGCGCACATCGTTCCACCTGCTGCGCACCGTTTTCTGTGGACCGCACCCTCTTCCACACTCACTCTCCGTGGGCTGATTTCGTCACCTCACTCTCCGCCGCTCGTCGCCATGGATGGCGTGAGTCCCTCATATGAACTGTCTAATGCAGTCGCCGGTCCTTCTTCAATTCCACAAGATGCACCCATCGTATTTTTACCTCCCTCAGTGGGTATGTGTACATCTCACTCAGCCTAGAGACATAGCCGTTATCGTCCCGAATAGCATATTCCCAACCTCAAGGATTCCTGGCTAGCACTCAGGACCTTCTCGCTCGCTTACGGTTGCATGCTGCATACGACAAACATGTCCGTATCCCTCCAGAGACATCTGCCATTCCATCACCTCCAATTGCTCAAACCAACCTCCAATTCCCACCCAATACGGATGAGAAGAAAAAGAAGAATTCATACCGCCACCTTATCAAAAGTCTCCCGGGGAAGCATTCAATGAAGAAGGACGACTACTTGACAACGATGATGCAGGTACCACCCAAACAGCGCAAATAACTGCACAGCAAAGAGAACAAGTGAAAAGACTGACAAGTCGTCAGGCAAACGTGAGGCAAGAACAACGGATGATGACATCGCCGCGTTCATGGATAAGACGGACGTTAACCTGTTGGCTG